>OY720442.1:11909260-12042927 GCA_963082915.1 Dolichopus griseipennis
TTTTTGAGGACAAATTAAAAAAAAAACTAATATATCTATATCTATAGGTAATTAATATATAAATTTTGAATTTTATTATACTGATTTAGGATTAATAATACCTATTAGTGTTATTTAAGATTTTCAATGTAATTTATCATGAGTTTTTATTATTTTTTTGTTAATTTTTTTTTTTAACTAATACTGTATTTTTTATAACTTATATTTGAATATTTTTTTATTTATTTATTCAAGGTGAAATGCAACATAAAAAAGAATATTTTATTTAAATTACCAATTAAATATATAATAGGTATAAAATTAAATACAAATTTAAATACCTATAAGTTAGTGCATTTAGGTTATTTTTGAGTTATAAAAATGTTAAATCACTTTTTTGATAAGTTTTTAGAAGAAATTTTTTGATAGAAGGTGAACCACATTTTTATTGGATGGCTTAGCCCAGACTCTACATGTCTGATTTTAGGTTTAAAAAAATTTAATCTCTGGTTCAGCATTTATTTCAAAAGTCAGTCCTATGTAATTTAAATATTTTCCATATAATTCAATTAATTAAATAATTGGAAAGGTTGTGATTATCCTTGCTTCTGTAGAATTTTTAAGGTGGTAGTTATGAATGAAAATTTAATAAAAGCGAAAAAATAGGAACTTTCAATAGGTAAATCCTTAATCTAAATGTACATAAATAGACCTTTCTCATTTGTATAACAACTATTGATATTAAGTACTATTGATTTGCAGTTGATTGAGAAACATTTTAAAACTTCTCTTGAATGTACTAAGTACCAATACATTTAATAAATTTCAAAAACCTTGTTAATTTACCGCACAAACAAATGAAGGAATTGGATAGATGAGCGTAATAAAAGATCGTTTGATTCCAATTTAAATGCATATTTAAATGAATATATTAGAATAAATATAAACCGACTTATTTTATTATTAAAAAATATGTTTCTAAAAATACTTATTTATAAAAATTGATAAATATTAAAAAAAAAAACTATAGGTACTTGAAAGAATTATTTCTCAAAAATTTACAATTGAACTTCCTTTAGTTCGTAATTTAATTATAGAATTCATTAAGTCAATGGGTAAATAATTTCTTGAAAAAAGAAATAAATTATAAGAAAAAATGGAAGTATAAAATCGAAATAAATTTTAAATACCCTACCTAAGTAAATAAAAATATATATTAATACTTATATAATGTTGCATATATAAATAAGGATGTTATGTGTCTTTTAATCATAAGTCATAACTTACCTATTTTTAATATTGGAAATTCTATTCCTACTAATTGAATTAGACATCTATTATGTATAAAGATATACATATATATATATATATAGATATATATATATATGTATATCCATTCTACATACATAGGAGCTTATAAAAAAAAACTGTACCTATGTGACTTTTTTTTTAAGAAACTATTTTAATGTAACATTGTCTTTACCTCTTTCCTTTTGTTTTGTTGCCTGATTCTATTTCTATTTCATTCTGTTTTAAGTTCTATTCAATTCCTATAATCCTATAAAGAGGATTTTAGAGCCTCAAGGAAACTAAACCTTACAAACTAAATATTAATATAATATATTTCAATATATGTATATTGTATAAGTAATGTATTTAGAATAAATATATAATAATACTTATATATAAAAAAAATGACATGTTAAAAAGTGTAGCCTCAAAAGTTTCCTAATGCCTGTCTATCGAAAGAAAAAGGCAAAAAAAAAAAAAAGTTGTTCCATAACCCGCTTAACTATTGCAACAAAACATAATAGAAAAAAAATAAAAACAAAATTCTTCCTTTATGTCCATGTGTCCATTTAGCCTTTTTTTTCTTTGCATTTTGTTATGGTTTTGTGTTGTGAACTGGTGCAGGAGGGATTTAGTTTTTGTTCGCTAATTTAATTTACTTATAAAAATAATATGTAATTTTTTTTTTAAGTCAAAAAATCGTTATATTCAATATATATATAGGTATATATATTTAAAAATATACTTATATTTTAAAATGAATTGCATAATATTTTTAAATGTATAGTTTATATTCAAATAAAATACAAATATGAAAGTATGCAAGTAATGTGTAGTTTTGTTTCAAAAATAGAATTTCAGAATATATATTACACACATTTTATATTGATTCTTAAAACTCACATCATTTATATGTTCATAAAATTTCCTATAAATTAGGTATAAAAATTAATCCAAATTTAATCTGGAGCTTATCTAGGCAATGCAATACCACACTTATAGTCTCATGATGGGTCCAGTTCTATTTATTACAGGACTAAACATTCCTTTAGTCCTGTAATAAATTTTTTTATATGAATATTAATAAAATTGTAAAAAAAAATCAATTTAGTTTGAAAACATTTAACCCTTTTGCAGAGTTTGTTCAATTTAAGTTCAATTAATCCTTAGAACAATAGAGAAGTATTTAAATTTAAATTGAATTAAGATTTAAGTAGTTTTGGTTCGTTAATTCTAGCGTTACAATATTTTTCTAATCACGAATCAATTTAGTTTGAAAACATTTAACCCTTTTGCAAGGTTCGTTCAATTTAAGTTCAATTAATCCTTAGAACAATAGAGAAGTATTTAAATTTAAATTGAATTAAGATTTAAGTAGTTTTGGTTCGTTAATTCTAGCGTTACAATATTTTTCTAATCACGTAATACAATATAGAGTAACTAGACTTTGTATTTTTCCAAAAGAGTTATCCTATCAATTGTGTGTGTATGAGTGGGTGTATATATCGTATAAAGGAGCGTGTGCTGAATTAACTTGAATGTTTTGTTTCTATTCACTCTATTAAATATGAATTTTTATTTGCTTTGCAATTTACAGGTATATTAAGTATATTGTACATTTATTATACATATATTATAAATATGTATAAATAATAATTTGCTTTATTTCATCAATTGATGTTATTCATCCTGTTCATATTATTAGTTACAAAAAAAAAAAATTATGATTAGAAAAGCAAAAATATACTACTTATTGAAAGCATCATGTTTATATGATTTTATTGTATGTTTTTTTTATATACATATTAATATAATGGTATATCATTTAAAAATTGTTGCATGTTATAGAATACTATATTAAAAAATTGGGACGTTAATGTAGTTTTGTTGTTATTAATATCTTTTTCTATTTTATTTATTTTTTTCTATGTTTGATTATTTGTGCTATTCGGTCTATCAGTCAAGCATTAATAAAAAATAAAAAAAAAATTGCAATTCTAAATAAACATACAGGCATATATATATAATTTTATAATTTTTTTTTCAATTAATAATTTTTTTTTTTAAATATTTCCTAATACAAAAAAAAATGTATGGATTTATAAATAAAATATTAGGATCAGTGTTAATAGAATTAGATGAAATGATTTTAATATTAATTTGAATTAAATTGATCTATTTATTTTAAGTTATTACAATCGGATCTCTTTATAGTACTCGAAGTATATAAATTTTTATATCAGATTTTATTTACTAAAAGATTAAATAATAATAAGTATAATTGGATATAAAATTTTAAATAATTAATAAATCCTAAATAACTTCATCACAGTATTCAGCAAAACTCCTTAAAGATATTTAATAGGTAAACACAATCTATTTAAAGGTAGTGAACATAGAATTTACTTTGATTAACATGGTACTACATTTTTTTTTGAATAAATTATGTAGATTATGTATTTATATGCAAAATGTTCACCCAAAAATGGTGGATAATAATAAGAAATGTGTTTTAATAGATTAAAATTAACTATAACATTAAAAATTAACAGAAGTTAAAAATAGAAAATAAAATATCAAGAGAAAAATTGAAATATACAGTTTAACTTCTTTAATTTAATAAGATTAGAAATTTAAGCTAAGGAGATTTTGAGTTGTGCCAATTGCCACTGTATTATGTGCATATCCATTTCAGGCTTCAATTTAGGATCAATGTGGGAAAGTTTAAGAAATTCAATTTAGGATCAATGTGGGAAAGTTTAAGAAATTTTAATCGAATTAAGAAAATGCAGAAAAAATTAAGTTTCCAACTCCAAGAACATTAATCGCATTATTCACAAATTTCATTGTTAGGAAGTCTAGGCGAGATTTTAAAAATTTGAAAATATAACAGTACCCTCTAAAAGTATAGTTATTTATAATCTTAAAGTAAAATTAAAATTACTACTAAATCAAATGTACCTATATTCATTTTGGCAAAAATTTTAAATGCCCCCATAAAAATATTTTACCCTGTTAACAATTAGACACCCACTAGCAACTTTGTTTGTAATTTACTCAACATTTCAAGAAAAAAAAGATTTAAATACTTATGTTTGTTTAATTAGCATTTATAGTGTTTAACAAATTTATATAGATATGTAATTCTAATTAATATGTAATTATTAAGGAAATTATATATTTATATTTTCCTTTAAAAAAAATTGTAATCAATTGTTTAAAGAATTTTAAAAAATAAATACATAGGTAGGCACCTACATACCTTACCTAGGTATCAACTTTAATACCTTGCGTTAAAAATTGGATACATACTTATTAGTTTTTCTTAGTATTTATAAAGTTAAGTTGTACTTTTTACAGTATCTATATAATTTTATCATATAGTGTATATATATGTAGGTATATGTACGTATATTTAAATCTAAATAAAATATAAATCTACAAGATACTAGATACTAGATAGATAAATCGTTGTTAGTTTGTTACTTTGTTTTATTTCATTTTTATTTGTTTTTTTTTTTTTTTTTTTTTTTTTCTTTTGAAGGCAAACTAGTAATTTAATAATTTGCGTCGCACGCTTAATACGTCGACATCCAAAAGGAATGGAATAGAAGTTGAATAACAAAAACAAAAACATTGTATTCAACTTAATAAATAATAAAAATTAGTAAGTAGAGGAAATTAACAAATAAAAAAACAAAACAAAAATGAATTATTCAATCTGTGCTATCCCTTCTCTATCTCTAATATATAAACCTACATACCTATCTATATATAAAAAGTTTTATACAATTGCATAAAAACAATATATAATAATATTATTTTGAATGAATGCACTTGTAATTTACTCCCGTATAAATAAAAGAAATAAGTAAATAACAAAAAAAAAACTGAATACAACAATCAACAAAACAACAACAAAAAAACCATTCGAACTTTTCAAATTCAGGCCAAAGTTTTTAGGTATAAAATAAAAAAAAAAAAATTCATATTTCAATAATTAACAACCGTAATTTTTTCAATTCTATTTCAAATTAATGTCAAAAATTAGTATTAATATAATTATTATTATTATTGTTGTATATACAGTGGAATACGATTAAAAGGAACTTAATTTGAAATTTTTTAAAAAAAATATCATGATCTAGAAATCTAGGCTAGGTACATAACTCCTATTACCTTCTATAGGTACAAAATCTTAATTAAAATCTTTTACATAGACAAGTGCTTAATTCTTGAGTTTTTCTTTAAAAGTAGCTCCCATTAGTTTTTTATAACCCGGTTCGACTGTAAAATAAATTTATAAAATTCAAATGATTCCTTAATTTTCAAATAAAATTTATAAAAAAAAAACAAATTTATAGAAAAATTTTCAAAGAATTTTCCAGTTAAATTTTTTTTATACAATATATAAATATACATATATATATATATATATACGTACATATTTGTATAAATGTATGTTCGATGTAACATTCATGCTTACATACAAATATACTGTCTATTATACTTACAAAGAAACCAATTCATTATTCAGTCAGAGTAAAAAAAAAAAGGTGGGTTAGTTATATATATGTATATATTTATGTACTTATATATATATAGTGATGTAAGATATATATATATTTTATGTTACATATATTACATTCATTTTTTTTTTCTTCTTTCTTCAAATAGGAATTTAATCTTTTTCTTTTGCTTATATGTTTTTTTTTTTTTGGTTTTATATTTTTATAGGTATATAAATATATACATTTTTGATATATAAGTAGATATGTATTTATATAATATCGGATAAATTGTATACCATATGATCATATCGTGCCTGTTAGCCTTGCCCTATTACGTGTTTATTTGTTTGTTGAACGCGTATAAAAAACAACAATAGAAAAACTGTTATATAAATATACATACATATATATAAAGCAAATAGCAATATATAATAAGTATATAAAAAAAAAAAATTCTATATGTATTTGTGTATTTATACATAAAGTAATAAATGTAGTTAAATTTCAAATTTTATGGTAAATATTACATTGTTGTAATACCTATGACATTTTCCTATTTAAAAAGAACTTTTTTTTATAATGGAAAGATCTGTTTAAATAAAAATGTATGTACATATGTATGTATATAAGTCTATGCATATGTATATATAACATTGTTTATTGTATATTATTTAATAAAAACGCTCCCTATGTTACTTGAATGACTATTAATTTTAAATATATACAAATGTATATTGTATGTATGGGTGTATGTATATCTATTATATATATAGCAAAAATTAGAAAAAAATTAGAAAACTAAATATGTATGTATATATGTACATTTGTAGGTAGATTTATTCTAGGATCTATATTCTATTTAGCTTTTTTTTATATACAAATTATATACGATCGGATCACTGATCATCAACCACACAACTACCTATTTAGGTATATAGATTTTTTTTCTATTCTTTTAAACACATTTTAATTGTTGTTGCTATTTTTATTGTTTTTTTTTATATTATTATGTAGGTTTTTTTCCTATTGGGGGTTTTTTTTAACTAGTAAATAGAATTAGTTTTTTTTTTTTTTTTTAGTTAGTTTGTTGCTTACGTGTAAAGGAATTTTTATAATTTTTTTTTCTAATCACGGGATATTTTTGCCCAGTTCGGTAATAGAAGTTTTTTTTGTTTACATACCTATTTTCAATTTTTCAGTTTTCGTTTACACTATGTGCTATATTTAAGTTTTTTTTTTTATTTTGCTGGAAGATTTTCATGAATTCTTATTAGGTATATTATATACTTTCTATATAATATAATAAATATTACTATATTAATGTGTAAGTATGTATTTAAAAAAAAATTTAAATGCTGTGAATGTATGTTCGATGAAACATTCAAACTTACCTACATATTTCCTCTATATTTCTATACATACAATATATATATATATGCATATATGTATATATGTATTATAAACATATAAATATAAAGTTTCGTAACCGTAATGATGATTAGGCTCTTTTCTTGAAATTAACTTAATTAAATATTACAGTAGTCAACATTATTTAATAAGAATTAATAAATAAAGAAAAAAGAATAATGGGTCGAAATTATTTAATTTGTATAACATAACATTATGTAAATGTACATTGTAACTACTTATATGTGATTGTATATAACTGCATTCATATAAAGTCTAAGTATTAATTAGGTATAGGTACCAAATTAGGTATACATAAATGCAAAAGTATGTATATAGTGTGCATAATTGAGTAGCCTTCTTATAGGTTTGTAATCAGAAATAAATAAGTAAACTTTCTTAGAATAAAATTTAATTCCAATATGATTTATTTTTATAATTAATATGTTTAATATCTACCTTTAGTTTTTATTATTGATTTTAATCCTTTTTAAATTGTATTATAATGACAATATGTCTTAAAATTGACTTTTTGTTTTATTTCTGTTTAAATAATCTACGAAGGTATTATGAATTTAAGTAGGTATGTAAAAAAATACATCATAGTCTGTAGGTACAGATTAACTTTTTTACCCAAGTCACAAACCATATATTTATTCACTGACATGGATTTTATTTACTCCATCATTATTATATTAATTAACTACTATTTTTTTATTATAACTGTTACAAAATACATAACAAACAAACTTCGTATAACTTAAAAATTTTAATCTATATCTTATGATACTGCAGAAATAGTAAATTACTTTTAACTCTTTCAAAGCAAATTAAAAAAAAAAATAAAATCATCATTTTTTTTTTCTGTGTGTGAATCCTAGATTTATTTCATTTCAATAGAAATCAGTAAAGTAAATGTGTATATATTTTAACATATGTAATTGTATATATTTATGTATGTATAAATATTTGTACAATAGAAAAAAGGGGAGTAAAATGATCGCTATTCATTCGGACATAAAATAAAAACAAGAAAATAAAATAAAATACACAATAAATGTATATACAAAACTTAAGTATATGTAATATACTATATAACAATTATATAGTATTAATGTATTTTACAAGTGTATAAATAGAATTTTACATGTATATAATATATTATATACAATTTTCAAATAGATAGATCTATTTGTACTTTATAATATAGTATATTTTATATAGAAAAAAAACTGGCAGTGGCTGAAAAATTAGAAAAAAAAAAAAAACAATAACAACAATAATATAAATAAATAAAAAAGGAATATTAGAGAAGTAGGTATATATATATGATATTTATATATAAAAGTAAATAAAATGATCAGGTGAAGAACGGAGAGGATAATAATATGTATACATAATAAGTTTTAGTAATAAATATGGTAAAAAAAAAAATATATATACTTATGTATCAGGGATGAAAAATTAGTAAAATGAACTGTATTAAAAATATAATAAAAATTGTACTAAATTGGGAATAATTGTACTGAAATTTGTTTACATTATGTATCTGCATAATACCACAATAAAACTACATTATAAAGGACTAGTTTTAATAAAAAAATTAAACATTAATAAAACAGAAATAAATATAAGTTTATTAAAAAACAAAAATCACATAATTCTTATCTTTAAACCTTAAACTAATATTTCGTCTGCCACTCTAGCAGCATTTTGTAAACTTTTTTTAATTAAGTCTCTCTCCACCGTAAAGCGATGGCACTGGTCATTTATAATTAAATCCCTGCTTTGAATTAATGTGGAACAAGTACTTATTTGCAGTCTATTTCTGCATTTTGTTTTCACTAAATTTTGATTTAAAAAAATATTCTCTCAATATTTGCAGAGGAATGTGGTTGAGCAAAGCGATATATATTTCTAAACAACAAAATGCGTAGTGGAGCTAAACGAACAAAATGCGTAGTGGAGTGTATTGAATTTAGACTCGAGTGTACTACTGTATTTTCTGGAGTCAATTGTATTGAAAAAAGTACAATTGTATCGAAGATTTCATCACTGTTATGTATATATATAGAAATATGCCATGAGGATCATTTTGCTTTTATTGAGTTGAATTACATAAAATGTATGTATGTATGTATATATGTATATATATGAACAATGTATGTATATTCACTTGTAAAACAAAATTATAGCATGTTAGTATATAGAGAAAAAAAAAATACAAATTTGTAAAGCCTGAATGATTATATAGATTATAGAGAATTGTACTAAATAATAACATTTGGAGTATGTAATGTATACATTTTCTAATATTTACTTATGGAAGTAAATATATATACAAATTAAGTATAGTATGTTCCTATATAATTTTATATTTTATGTGAAACATTAGTAGGTACATACATATGTATATCTCCTTATGAATTTAAAAATGTTTAAATAAAGAGGAGTAATTTTTTTCATTTCAATATTTTTTATTGTTTTATTTTGGATTTCATAATACCTATGAAGCCTCTGTCTTGCCCGGCTGATTGCTTTTTGTTGTCTATTTCATTTTTTTATACTACAATTTAAAAAAAATTAGATAAATTAATTAATATAACTATATTTTTAGGTATATAAAGAATAATATTTATAAAAAAAAACCAAAATATGTGTAGGGAGCGGTATTTAAAGGGTATTATATTTCATATTGAATATTAAATTCAACAAGTTAAATGCTAAATATGATGCTGATGCTGATTCTGATGAATATAAATATTGATTATTTTCCTATTAGATATTTGTTAGTTAAATATTATTAAATCGAACATAAATTGAATTTGGATTGAAAACTAGGAAAATCTAAATCTAATCTAAAAGATTAGTAGTATATGTCAACTGTAGAATATCCGGATGAATGTAATATAAACATTATAGGTATCTTTTAGTTAGCTAACTGCTTTTAGCAAAATATTGAATACCTACATTACTTATAATAGGTAGGTATAGGGTATTCTCAGTATAAAAAAAAGTATAAAATGTATGGCAGCTTTTCGAATTTCTTGCACTAGACCAGAATGATCTAATAATATTATTACCTAATCCTAATATATAAGTAATACAATTAACTTTCAACTCCAAGGATCTTTCATTCAAAAAATAAATTTAATTAAATTATTAAATTTAGTTCGATCCTTTTGGATTCTAATTGCATAAAAGTCAAAATATTATGTAAAATTAATTTTTTCAACATTTCTAGGTAACAACTTAAGCAGATAGAATTATTAATTAATATAGAGAAGGCATTGCCTCCATAAAGAAGCCATTGTCTGCCTATGTTCCTACTTAATTTTAATAAAAATCTGTATTCTAGGGTGTGTTTTATTCATTAAAATTAATTTTGCTGTCGTTCTACTGTATAAGTATTTATGTACATAACATTTGATATAATTATTCATTTCATTGATTTTGTGGTTTTATTTAATTTTAAGTTTTTCTTAGTTTACATGTACATATACTTATACATATATATAACAAATTATTTAAATTATAATTTCAGTCTTCTGCTTAATATTTTCAAGGAAAAATATTAAATATCTATCTATAAAAGCTATATTTCTACATACCTAACCTATAAATAAATAATTTTTTTTTTTAAATACATATATCTATAAATTAAAGGAGGCGTACTACCCAATATTACTTTTAAGTTTTATTTTGTATATTTGTATACAAATTTGTAATATGATTATTACAGTTTTTTTTCTATACCAAAAAATAATTATAAATCATGTTTATTTATTTATCAGTTCTTTTGTTATATCATTTTTTTTTTTTTTGCCAATTTTAGCTGAACGAATTGTAGAAATACAAAATATATATTTTAAAATCTAAAAAGGAAACATATTTTATTTTTTATTATATAAGTACTTACCAACCTATTTATATCTAATGTTATAGATGTAACCATAAAGAATTAATTGTCTTTGAATCTATTGTTTTTTTTTTTTTTTTGAAACAATAATGATAATTAGTATAAACTTTGTTACTTATTCTGTATATATATATATACATTCTCCAGATATATACATATAAATTGGAAACTATTTTCCGTATTCAATTATTATGACTTCAGAATACTGTAAATGTATTTAAAGTTTACGTGGGAGTTAATTTAAGATCTGACGTTTGATTATTATTGAACATATGTTTACAAGTATGTACATATATACAAATACCTACATAAGAAAATAATGTATGTATGTATATGTTCTAAATATATTTAAATATAAGAACTTTAATATTATGAACTGTGATCTAGGTTATCTCATCTTTAAGTATTAAGAAAGTAAATTAAAGGATCATCATTACTTAATAACATGCTTTCAGAACTAAATGAACTTTTGAATGGAAATATTAAAATTTATAATTTTTTAACAATAATTAATATGTAAAAATTTTAAACTTCAAGTTTTTATAATAGTTACAGGTACCTACCTATGTGCAAGTTAAATGTTATTGAATATATTTAATATTGAAAAAAATTACAACCTTTAGAGTTTTACAAAATTAATAAATGATTTAGACATGCCATCCATCATTTTATTTTTTGGTTTTTTTTTTTAATTAAATAATTTTTCTAAAAGAAAGTCAAATTGGAGTATTTCGTCCATCCAACACTATTGGATTCCTCAGTAAATAATATTAGTGTAAGACTACCCAGACAACTTCAAATAAATTTAGATCTAACAAATGCCTTTTTATAAAAAAATATTTTAAGATCATCTGCGAGTTGTAACAATAGATCAAAATTTTTTTTTCAATAATTTTTTTAGTTACTTTTTATAAGTGTACTTACACCAGTATTACATGCCATATTCATTTACAAAACTAAAAAAAAAGAAATCAAAGGTTATTTCCTTGTTATTACATATTTATAAATACATATGTACAAATTTATAATTTAGAATTAATTTAGTTAAAAATGAATAACTAATTATTATTTGCTTTATAATGACTTACCTTCTATGAAGTTAAATATTCAATTCAATATAAATTAATACCTATGTCTAACATATTTTAAATTAAAACTTTGAAGTTAAAAATTATCTACAATTTTGTTACCTATTATATATACCTATAAATAAATTTAAATTAATTCATATATATAGGTATTTAATCGTAATTGAAATATTCAATACACCTGACAGGATTAAATACAAGTATTAAATAATTATATCAATCTACAGCTATCTCCCATATGATTATAAAAAATTATCGCATTTTAAAAAAAAATTTTTAATTTTAATGTTTATTATTATTTTATTGTCATCATAACTAGGTACATATATATAGGTACCTACTATTACTTATACAATTTATTTTGTACATTTTATATGAAATTAACTTCAATGAGACTCTTTTGTATAAGTACACATATTTAAGTAAGTAAAGTACCTACATTGTACAATATTATTCTCATCACCAGACTCACCCCGTTTTTTTTTTTTATCGCAAATAAAAGTACAAAAAAAAAAAATAATAAAAAAAAAAAGAAATTAAAATATAATGTTTTTCTTTGCTTACTTGGCACAAGTGTAATCTTTTGATATTTTGCAGGAATATTAAAAAAAAACAATAAAAAAAAAGCTATCTTCGATATTTCTTTGGTTAGGTGGGTAGGTATATGTGGTTATAATGTCGCCAGTTGGTAAATATCCGTGAAAAGGAAAAAAATATTGTAAATTGAATAAAGAATTTCATTTATTATTTTTTTTAATTTGTAGAAAAAATTTACTTAAATTCCGACTTATTACTCCTATATCAACATGTATATATATATATA
Organism: Dolichopus griseipennis; assembly: GCA_963082915.1. Classification (NCBI taxonomy): domain Eukaryota; kingdom Metazoa; phylum Arthropoda; class Insecta; order Diptera; family Dolichopodidae; genus Dolichopus; species Dolichopus griseipennis. The sequence continues at coordinate 11,922,278 of OY720442.1, forward strand.
GGTACGCACATATAAATAGAAATATTTTTTTTTTTAAAGTTATATTTACTCCACCCTGTTGTTGATCAATTTTAACAAACAATTAGTATTATTATTTTTATTAATTATTATATGTATATAGGGATGGAAATATATTATGTATAGGTAGGAATGTATAAATAATGGTAATTGTATAAAAAATTTATAACTAATTTTATAACTTAAAATGAACATATACCTATGATGTAATTATAGTGTGTGAAATTTATATTAGGTGTTTAGATTCATTATTCATATTATGTATAACAATTGCATCTATTATATTTATATAGAACTTTATACCTACCCATATATACCTAATATACTTATTTGAAATTCCTTTGCACATATATATGTGTATAACATACCTATACCTTTCTATTTTGAAAAAAATAAAACCCAAACCTACCCATACAATATATATGTAGAAAAAGAAAGCATTGTATAATTTCCCCCCATTCTATTAATTCTTATTGAAAAATATGTACATATATTTGATTGAATAGAAATGTACACACACATATATGTACATACCTATAAACATAACTATTTATAAAGTTTATACCCTTTCGGCCTCTATATGATCTTCACCTTTTTGATCTATTCCTTTTGAACAAACCTTGGCTTGTTTTTTTTTATACATATATGTACATATATTTCAATTTTAATTTTATTCAAATGTTTTATTTTGTTTTTGTTTTTCTTTTGTTTCCTTTCATTTTGTAAAAAAAAAATTAGTTTTTTTTGTTTTTGTTATTTTTTCTAATTTTAATTTTTTTTTTTTTTTTTTATTAAAAATACAACAATAACAAAAAATGGATTTTATTTTAAATTTTATACAAAAAAAATAATATTCGATTCGATATTTTGTAACGATCAACCAAATTATGAATATCCGTTTTTTGTTCTTATACACATTCATATATATATATATATATATAAAAATTTTATAGAGTACAAAACTTAGGGCGAAATTTTTAAGGCAACAATTTTTCTTCTAACATATTTATTTATACATACATATGTACATATATACTAAATTAAATAGAAGCTTTTTTAAATGAAACTTTATAGTTTAGGTAGGTATATACATAATATACAACATGTCTTTTATAAATGAATATTTTATTTACATATATGTATGTATATAAAAAAAAATTACCATTTATAAACTTAAGTATAAGAAATTTGATTATGTGTGACTTATCTGGTTTTTCATAGTAGAGACGTAGACCATATGACATAAAAAGGAAAGAGAAAATTTATTTATATTGTTCACTTACTGTTGTTCTTTATAAATAAACACACACACAAACTTAAAATATTATATTTATTCAAAGATAATATAGGTACATATATATATATATATAATTATAAATTGAAGACAAAATACAATACAAACAATGAAATAATAACGTGGAAAATTAAAGGAAAATTTTTCTAAAAAACAATTAAAATTACTTTGTGTTCATACAATTATAGGTACATATATATAAATGTAAAATATTTTATATGTACCTATACCTATAAATATACATATGTATATATAGAATAGTCGACTATTAAAAAAAAAAAAAACAATTTTTAAATAAACTTTACTCCTTTGAAAAAAAAATTACAATTATCCACCGATCCACCACGGCACCCCGCAATTCACCGATCCTAAATTATATTGAAAAAAAAAGAGAATAAAATACTGATAATTTTTCTCAAACTAAACTTTTTATTTTTTTTTTTTTTGATTTTTACTCAGAGAAATTAAAAATGGAAGAAAAAGAAAGAGTATTTTATAAGGAAGTGTTTGTTTACTTATAAGCTTTTAATTTTATCTGGGATGGAGTTAAAGAGTTGTTTTTTGAATTTCACTTTATATTTATAATTTATTTTATTTAATTAACAACCCTTTTTGTTTTGCAATATTTTCTTGAGGTTCTCTAATCCGTTACATAAGATCCATACTCTAAAAAGATTTCATCATAATCATTCTTTGTGGTGTTCGTGAAATTTGATTAAATTTCCATTTTGTGTTGAATATATCATCATATTATCTATTTTTTAATTCTTTCATCTCTTTCTATAACAACAAGGACATGCTTTTAGGTTTACAAAATTTAAATTTTCAAAATAATAGGACATGGTGATTAATTATAAGGGTTTTTCAGTGATCAACACTTTTTTTCAAAATTTTTTTAGGAGCGCTTTGTCCTATAACACTCTTGGACTCATCACATCAGTAGTCTAGCGCAGAATTGATTAAAATTTTGATTGATTTTTGCAACCTGTAGAAAATTCTATGAAAACATCCTGTGAGTTATAAAAATCAATTAAAAAAAATTGTTTAAAGGATTTTTCTATACCTATGTAACTATAAATAAATTTTGAAATGAGTAACAAGTTTTTAAATAAAATTTAAGCAATTTTAAATTAAAAAAAAAAGGAATCAAAAAATAATTTCACTCCTTCCTAATTTTAAATATATGATCTAAGTGATCTTTTTATTGAAATTTTTTATAAGAATATATGTATGTACAATATTTTCTTTATTTTTATATACTAGCTCAAACTGATTTCTATTTAATAATAAGTCCATATATATATATTTATATATATATATCTACTTATGTATCTATGTATTTTTGTATATCAATTTTATTAACATGTTGTTTATTTCTTTTCTTTAGAAAAATTATTTTATATTTTATATTGTAGAAATGTATAGATTTATTTTTATTTCATGGGGATCTCATATATAATTTTTCTATTTGTATTAGTTATAGGGATACAATTATCGGAATCGCGTGGATTTATTTTATTTTACTCCGACAAACCCTTAGTTTAAAATTAACACATTTTCAAAAAATAAATTTAAATTTATTCTGTACTACAAATCAAAAAAAAAAAAAAAAAACACAATTTTATAAAATAAATAATAAAAAAAAAAAAAAATTAAAATAAATTCCGATAATGTGACAAGTTGTTTTAGTTTTTCTGTATTTTGTTTAATTTCATTTAATATAAAATATTTAAATAAAAGCCTTGTTGTATAAATTCATAATTTATTCGGAAAATCAAAAGTTTAAAATAAAAAAAAAATAAAGGAAAGGAATTAATTATTTAAATAATATAAATATAAATAATATATTTTTTATTTGTATTATTTAATAAATAATTTTATTATAAATTATTTCATAAATATTAGAAAATATTTTATTAATTCGAAGGAAGGTGAGTTTATTTTATAAATATCTAAACTTTTAATTAGTATTTAATGAAATTTTTCAAAAAATAATTTAAATTAAAAATAATTATCCTGAACTTGTAAAGCTTCTAGAAAATATTTTTATAAAAATTTCTTATTTTTAGAAAATAAAAACTTTTTTAAAATCTTTTGGCATGTGTGTAGCAAACAAATAGATAAATAGATAGTTAAGTATATTGATATCTTTTTGTATTGATATTGACTTATTGAGTCAATTTTTTCGAAATTAAAAATTAAACAGATCATATTTTTATAGAAATTTACCTTTAAATATATTTTGATAATTAAATTATTATACCAAAAGTCATAATATACATAATTACATTTAATATGGTTTAATGGAGTCCTTCCAAATACGTTTCTCGTTATTATATACTTTTAATTGAACTTGCCTTTGTCTATGATTTTTTTTTTCCAATAATTAAGTTTCATATTTTATTCAAAATCAATTTTTAAGATTATTGAGGTGTTAGATTTTCGAAATGTAAGTATTTCAGCTTTATTATCGAAATTATAAAACTCAAATACTAAAATTTTAAAAATTAAGTACCTAGTAAGTAATAAAAAAGTATTAGTACCTACCTATAGTAAAGGATTAAAACCCAAGAAAAATTTACATTAAAAATAAATCAAGTATATCTGTAGGTGGGTACTGTATTAAATAAATGCTTGCAAATATTTGCAGACAACTGTACCTAAACATAAATTAATCAAAAAAAAAAAAAAAATCTTTTTATATAGAAGGATCAATTTTATAATATACCTACATATTTATAGAAAAACTTGGCATAAATTCAAAATTTTCTTTAAAATCAAATTCAAGTTTTTCAAAGTTTTTCATAAGTTTTTTTTTTGGATTTTTTTTTATACAAGCAGTTCCTTATTTACATTATCAAATTCAGTTTCCCTTAAAAATTTTAAATAAATATATAAATAAATACATTAGATACCAAAAAAAAAAAAAAAAAAAATCCAAATGGAGTACAAAATTTATCTAAAAATACATTTTTTTTAAAATAATATTATCTGGTAAATATAAAACTTTTAAAAGAAAATTTATTTTTTTTTTTGGGAAAATCTTTGCTTCCAAAATTGATTTCCTGATTTTCACTGTTTCTTGTTTTTTTTTTTTTTTTTCCTTTCGAAATGATATTTATGCTTATATATATACATATTATGTACAGTATACATTTGTACATATATATATTTACATTTTATATATAATAAACAATGTATTAAATAACCATATCTATATATACATATATATACTTAACTAAAAAGAATTTTTCCTTTTGCGCAGCAGCTCCTGCATCAAAATTTATATGTATATAATTATATATATATGTAGGTATTTATATATATACAATTTTATTTTGTAAAATTTTTTCTTTTATTTGTTTTTTTGGGGAAAAAACAAAAATAAATTTAATTTTTTTTTTTTTTAATTTTTAAAATCCTTTTTGGGAATTTCTATTTTTAGTTTTTCATTTTCAGTTGTGTTCTGATTTTTCGGATTTTTTTTTTTGTTCTTGTGGTGTATTTTTTAGAGCTTTATCGTGTTTTAAATAAGTATATATTGTTTTTTTCTGTTTTTGCCAGATCATTGTGGAGCTGTCGAAAAATCGAAAAAAAAATTAAGTAAAAATTATGACAAGGCAAAAAAAAAACCAAAAAAACCAAAAATGAAATAAAAATCGTTTTATTTGAAAATATTTAGTAGAATGTTTTATAAAATATTATTATTCAAAAAAAAAAATTTTTTATTTTGGGGCGCACGATCAGGAATAGCACGAATATATTAGAAAATCTTAATAGACTTTTTAAGAAAATTAAAATCATTAAAATGAAACAAGGAAAAAAAATAAAGAAGAGAACCAGACATTCTTTCTATGATTTTATTTTTTTTGTAGTGTGGATATTGAGCAAAATTTCCTTTACAAAATTTGGTTTCTTAATTTTTCATTATGCCCGATTCTATGATAGGAATGCTTTGTTTTTTGTTCTTTGGTCATTTAATCACATAATTTTTTTGTTTGTTTTTTTTTATTTTAGTTTTTAAAGTTTTGTTTTATCTATTAAAAAATATAAAAAAAAATTTTATTTGAATTTTAATATTTAAACCACATTAAAAATATAGATAAAGTAAAAATGAGGGTATTGAGGGGTATTAAAAAAATATGAAACGGATACTATAGTGTATAAGTACTATATAATTATTATGTGTGTGTATAGGATAATTATTACAATATTAAAAATTATAAGGCGTTAGTTACACAATTCATTTTATTACGTCAATTATAATTACATTATATTTATTAAAATATTCATTAAATTTCCATAATTATAACGTACATAAAATACCCTTCATGTCAAGGACTCGGATACAAACCCCTTTCAAATCATATCTAATAAAAAATAATGTATAAATTGTATAAGTACCTACATCTAGTTTATATTGTAATATTATATATAAAATAATATATAAATAACTTTTTTGTAAAATAATAGATGGCGCACACAATTTAATATTTGTGTATTCGTAATCTTAAACTTCAGTCGAATAATCAACAGATTAGTGAAAGTTATATTTTATGTTTATGTAAAACTGCAGTCTAAATGTTGAATACCTATTACAGGATTGAAAAAAGGAGTAAAAATAAAAAATGGATCCAACTTTAATATTTAATTTAGATTTTGATATAAAATTCAAATAAATGTATATATACAGTGAAAGCTCTCATAAACGAACACTCACGGTTCTAAAATTTTCGTCCGCTTATGGGAATTGTCCTGTTAATAGAAAAAATTTTTTTATAACTTTTCTTAAATTCTTTATTAATTTTTTTAATAATGGTTTTTCAAAGACAAAATTATAATGGTAAAACAGCACAAAAACTAAATCACAAAAGAAAATAAAAATTACTACAAAAACCTAAACAAAAATTCAATAAATTCAATACAGATTAACATTATTTGTTGAAATTACATAGGTAGGTACTACAATATTATATATTCTGTATGTACCTTCCATTCCAGAGTTTAAGAATTAGTAGACTTTTGAAAATAATTTGAAATCTTTGACTTTGAATATGTAAGATCCTCTTTATGTTGCAAATTTTTTTAAACTATCAACAGTTTTTAAGTCTTCATTGTAGGTTTTAATTTCCAATTCTTCAAGAACTGGTGAACTTTCCTCTTCTTAACTTTTCTCTTATACATCATATTACTCACATTAAATAAAAAAAGCTTGCTCATAAATTAAAACGGTCCGTTTAAGGGAGACTTTTTTGAAATTTAATGAATGATTTAAGTGTCCGCGTCCGCTTATTAGAGTGTCCGGTTAAAAGAATGTGTTTTGTATGAAAAATTTAAAAAAAAGAATACGTTTTGAAAAAATTGTCCGTCTTAAAGAGAACTAAGAGAACTTTCACTGTATATATCAATTATAAATAATGTATAATACAAAAAAAAGTTCAATTTAAAAACGGAAACAAACCAACTACCTACATCGGTATAAATATATACTAAAGTAATAATAACTGATTCCTATACTGCATATAAATATGTATTATAAAATTAAATGATCATCAACTCCTACGTCCTATATTGTATATATATATATAGGTATAAGTTAAATGAACCTCATTTTTATTTTAATGAATCTCTCCCCGTCTAATAAATATTTTTTAAAATTAAATAGAATAAATATATATATATACATATATTCATACCGCATAATATTTTTATATTTTATTATCTAGATATATTTTATTATATATATAAATTGTACATAAATGATATTGTATATATATATCTATGTACAAAAAGATAATAATGAAAAAAATATCCTCTTTTTTTTTTTAATTTTAAAATGAAATTTAGTAATCATGTGATCTTTTTATTTTTTAAAAAAATTTATTCTGCGTCATCCATTTTTTGCTGTTGTTGTTGTTGTTTTTCCTTTGCTAAAATGCGATAAAAAAATTTTTTATATTTTTTTTTTTATTTGTACCCCAAAACTTAAACAAAAGCAAAAAAAAAAATTAAAACAAATATACATACATACATATATATTTTTCCAAGTATTAAAAAATTTTCTTCATTTTTTTATTTCATTTAAATTTTTTGTTCTTTTCTATTTTGTAATACACGTTCATTTTAAAAAAAATATTTTTTGCACCCCAACCCCTACATGTTTTTTTTTTGATGATAAAATAAAAAAAAAAAAACAGAAAAATAAGAAAACAGAAATACAATTAGCTAATAATAAATTTGTGTTTTTTTTTTTTTTTTTGTATTTATTGTTGGGTTCTGATTTCTCTGAGGGTCTGTCTGTTTAATCAGAGAAGGAGATGTAAAAAAAAAAAAATTAATACAAAATTATATACATACATATGTATATATACAAAAAAAAAGGAAATGTGGTCCGCTTTTATATATAATATGATTTTTTTTTTACTATCTATATAAATATCAAATGTAAGTAATATATATATAAATATATATATATATAATATGGTCATAGATATATTAAATTTTATAGATAAAAAAAAAATTTAATAAAATAAGTATCCTCTTTCATATGATCATTTTGCATATTTGTTGTTGTTATTATTATTCTTTTGAAGTGATATAAGTTAATTTAAAAAAAAATTGTTTAAGTTGATATTTTTTCTTTCTTTCCTTTCATATTTTTTTTTTTTTTTTTTGTATTTAATCAAAATTGAGTCATATTGCAATTTTATACAAGGAATTTTATATTTTGTATATTTGTATGTAAGCATGTATAAATATCTACATACATCTTTTGTTTATAGAATTTTATTGAAAAAATTTAAAATATAAGTATATTTACTAAGATTACATAATCAATGACAAATAATAAAAATGATTAATAAATAAAAATAATCCTTTTAAGATTTTAATATACATATGTTGTATATATGTATATATATGTGTGTATTAATTTATGTATACTTAAAGAATGACAAACAATACTTTTAATTATTATTTTTAATACACTTGTCATTATTTATTATAATACTATAATTTATGAAGTATAGAATTATTAAATGTCATTAAAAGCTTAACCTGCTGAGCACAATAAGCGCAGCCAATAACGTTGAAATTCTACGTTTTAAGAAATGCTATTTTGTTTTTTTGACATTTTGTAACTATTGCATTATGGTTGCAAACATTGTAGTCAAGACGTAAGTTTTTTTTAGATGAATTATAGTAATTTTTGGAATAAACATTATTTAATTGTATTTTTTTAATATTTATTAAGTCGCATTAAGGATCCCATTTGTTCAAGATACCATTTCGTTTTTTAAGTCCTGTTATTCGAAATTGAGCTGAATGAAATCAAATTTTGTATACCTTTTTAAAGTATTTATATGTGTAATTACTTAGTTATTCTTAGAATTTTTCAAGTATATATGGGTACCTACAAAATTCTTTTAAACTTTGAAAGTCGTTTGTGACGTGGTTATTAATTTTTGAGAATAAACGCTATCAATAGAGATAAACTTCAAATTAAAATAACGATTTTTCCAAGTTTTTACTATTTAATAATGCCTATAATAATATAATATTTTTTAAGTACCTATAAGCAGTATAAGTATTCTAAAATTAATTAATTTTACATTTTATATAATAATATATATAAATAGATAAATTTATATACATATATTTTAAAAATATTTTCAAGGAATTATTAAATATTTTGTTTTTTTTTAAGATAAAGAGCTCCTTTGTTGGGAAAAATTAAAAATTTATATTTATGATGATTCTTTATATTCTTTTGTATATATATATATATATATATATATACTTACATTGTTGTCAATTTCTACTTGAGACATTTTTAATATTTGTTTGTTCTGAAGTTGATTTTATATTTTTTTTTTTTATGTACATTCATACATACATATTTATATTCTTTCATTCTTTGAGTGATAACAAAAGGAAGTTCAAAATATTTATTTAAAAAATATTATAGTGAATATTGTATTTATATAAAAAAAAAAACAAAATTTTTAATTGAAAGAAAGGAATTTTATTAAAATTATAAAGTCACAAAAGATTAATATATTTATTTATTATTTATTTGTAGTATCAGATAATAGTAAATATTGCCTGATAATATTAATCCTTTGGCCTATTTGACATTTGAACTTCTTATTAAATTATTTTAATATAGGTACCTACGCTATATTTTTTTTTATTAGATATGATCCGACCAGGATTCGAATCCGAGAGATAAAAATAAAATCAGTTTTTTATTAAATATCTATATAATTATTGTGAACTAATTTAATTTTTCAGGATAATTTTACATTTTTGCATTAAACACTATGATTTGTCATCAAACCAGTGTTGCCAACTGCAGAGTTATCAAATCTAAAGTACGTGTTCGATCATATTCGACGAATTATATTCTAATGCATCTATATTTAGTAATAACTAAAAATCTGCTAATTAAATATTTATAATAAATTTTATGATCTATTCTAGCCCTTTAATTATAATCTTCTCATTTCATAATATAATAATTGGAATTGTCTGAGTAAATTTTAAAAAATACACACCCTTGGAAATATCAAAATAGTACAACGACCCTCAGATCAAAAATCTAACGTTTTTATGAAGCTCCATCTTTTTTTCTTGTAATTTACTAACTAATTAGATTCCATTTTTATATTTTACATTTACAATAGGTATAACCACATTAATAAATTAAAAAAATAAAAGTCAAGTGGAATAAAAAACAACCTTGGAAGTTTTAATAGAAAATTTTATAATTATAAAGAAATACCTTATATTCCTATTTGGCATTTACATATATAATACATAATATAATATGTATATAAATTCAATATTAGAAAATATAAAGCTTACATAAATACAAATAGTAACAATAGATTTTTTCTTTACTTAATTACAACTTAAGTTTCGTGGTAATAAATACAAATTACCTACAAACCTCTTAGGTCTTCATACATACATTGAAGATCTTGACTGTAATAAAATTAATAAGTTAAGTTTTTTTTTTTATAATGTACATATGTATTAATAATCTATAAAATTATTATATACCTACCTACCTACCTACTTAGTTTTTAGTTTTTTTGATCAAAAATGTTATGCAAGTTAAAGTTATACATGAATTTCCATCGAAACTAACTCTATAAGCTTTTTTTTTTATATACATATAATATCTACCTACCTAAATATACCTATGTATATATATTTATATAATAGTAATTGGTCAAGGATTTTCCATTCATTCCGATTCCATATTTATATACATATATAAACTTACGATTATAATTATTAAGAAATGCATAATTAAGTAATATAACTAGAATTATTATATACTTTTAGTTATTATTATAATTATATATATATATATAAATAAAATTTGTATTATATGTATATATATATATATATATATATATATATATGAATGAATGAATTATGATGATGTGATGACTGATGAGATTATAAGAATTATAATAAATCTTGAATGCATATACTAACTAACCTGTATTTAAATATATCATTATAATGTTGAAGTATATGTCTATCTATATATATGTATATATATATATATATAAAATATATTACTTTTTTTAATAATATCTAACAAATGTTCTTTTGTTTTTGAAAGGAAGTTATTTATATAATATTTAATATACATATATAACAAAATAGATATAAATAAGTATATATGTATATGTGTATCCGTTTAGGTTTTTCTTTAATATCATGTTTTTATAATAATTATTTTGAATGTAGGCAGATCTATATAATATTAAACTTGACAGAAAAGCTTTTATAATAATTTTTTTTTTATCTTTTATAGTAATTCTTTATAAAATTACGAAGATTTTAAATGGTTAAATTCGCATTAAATATATACAGTGATGTTCAAAATTGAACGTGTAATATTGGACTGTAATGAAGATTTTTTTCATTTTACATTTTAATAAAAGAACAGCTGATCTCCAAATTTTTTTTGATAAGTTAATTGATTGATAGAAATTTTTAGTGAAATGTCTCGAATGTCTAATTTAATATCGTCTGCAATAGGGTCCGATATCTGGGCCTTATTGCAATAACAACTTATCACTAATGAAAAAATCAAATTATCACAATTTTTGATTCACCAAACTGTATTTGACAGCAAATATATGAAATTTGATTAGGTAAAAAATATTCACTTATCAAAAAATTTATTATTTCATTAGTGATAACTGATAAGTGTTTGTGCAATAGGGCTCTGATTGTTTGATAAGTGATAAAGTATAACTATGTTAGTGTAATATGGCCCTGATTTTTTGATTAGTGTTAAATGGTTGATGGAATAGGACCCTTGTACATTGTCTTATTTATTATTTTAAACTTAAATTTAACTTAAGTTAATATTTTGAGTTTAAAAATTTTTATTAATCACTGTTAATATAATAGTAAAGACTATCTAGTAAGTATCTCATAAATTTAATTTATATACGTATATAATTTCCTTATTTAATGAATATTTTATAATATTATTTTGTTTTTTATATTTAAATTTAATTTTATTTTGTTGTGTCATGATCAAGAAAAGGTGTAGGTATTAAAAGTAACTTAATAACTATTCAATATATATTTAAATATATATAAGTATAAGTATGTACATACTAGTTACGTATTATATTTTCTATTTTGGTTCAATAGTTAAATGTTAAAGCAAAAAAATAAAAAAAATGTTGGTTGTTTTTTTCAAGGATTTTGAATTTATTCAATTTTTATACACACATATATATATATATATACATATATATATATATATATATATATACTTATTTAATTTACTATGCATGTTATCTTGTTTTTGATATTTTGTTATTAAAAAAGATTTTGCTTTTTAAAATAACTTAAAAACAATTAGTAATAAAATTCCTTTATTTATTTGTATACGAGTATTGTATATGTATTTGTTAAAATATTGAATATGCACTGATGAGCAAGAATATATATCCAGTATAGATAGTACTTAGGTATCTATTCATATTTTTTATTATTACAGTATCCAGTAACATTTAGTAAATTATTTAATTCTTAAAACTCATCAGTCATCATTTTTATGTGGACTATCAGTTAAATCATCAGTTTTACCATTCCTTATCATCAGTTTTAAACTTCCATTCCTTAACACTATAATTCAATATCTGATATGTATTTAGATTTTTAATTTTGAATTTCCTAAGCCCTCCAAATACAAATTCCATTATTTCGGGCCATATTTTAATTGGAGTATACACACTGTCATTCTTTGGATGTTGAATTTTTTGAATGACATTCAAGGCTATACATTTGAATGATGGAATGACATTCAACACTAATTACATTAACAAGCATGAATATCATGAATCTTGCATGACAGTACACGTAAATTAAAAATTTTTTTGATTTCCTTCATTCAGAATGACATTCATTCAGAAGTATACACTATCATTTCAGGCAAAGAATGACATTTATGAATGACAGTTTATATTCTATTTTAGCAGTTAACATGATAATATTGGCAAATGAACAATAAGACGTTGAAGAATATTATGAGTTATTATACAAAAATACTAAATCTTTGATAATCAAGAAATAAACTAGTTTAAAAATTAATAAATGGTTCTTTGTATACAAATTTTCGCACACTACACTATAAAATCAGTATTTACTTATACGCCTTAAAATAATGCTTATATTTAATATTAATGTTATAATATAAACATATAATATATAATAAACGTTATCTATATACTTAGTATTATATATTTTATAAATACATATATATTATTAATATAAAAGTATATACTTATATAGAAAAAAAAAAAAACAAAAAACAAAAACAATTATGATGCTTTTCTGAAGATCACGATTAATATTAAGTATTATTTTTATTTAATAGATACTTTTGTATAAAGGTGAATATTGTACAAGATTGTTTTTATCTTATTATTATTTTTATTATCTTATTATTATTAATACAATATTAATTTCATATAATAAATTATTTATTTATATATGTACGTGCATAAATTATTGAATATAAAAACAAGTAATAAAAAAAAAATAAAATTGTTTAAGTATAGTAGGTCAGTAGAAAATACTACTATTAAAAATATAGTATTTATAATTTTTAGTAGCCCATACGTAGAGTTTATTGATAAATAAAATTTCATTCATTAAAATTTTCTTATTTTTATTTTTTTTAATATATATATATGTATATATAATATTTTATTTTTTTGTTTGTAATTTATTTTAATTGTTTATTTCTTGTTTTTTTTTGTTTTAATAAATTTACCCGTGTTAATATTTACTATTATATTTTATATTTGTTTGTCAAATAATAGATTTGTCACAATCTATTGTTGTATATACATTATAATAGAAATAATATTAAAACAGTTATATATATTTATAATTATAATATAAAAATAACGGTTACTTTTTCAATTTTAGTTAATTTTTTATTAAATTATACAGGTAATTGACAAATGTTTAAATATTTGGGGTCTGAATGTATTTAAACTCAATTTTCTTCACTTAAGGGTTAATAATGAATAATGATCGTATCTCATGTATTTGTTGTATAAAGGGTATTTACAATAATTTTAAAATTGATTGCGATTTAATAAATTTAGAATATAATTAAGTTGATTCTAAAATTAATGAATGGCGACTTGGTCTATAGCTTCAGCGTCAAATTTTTTCAAACATATGAAAACTAACATATAATATTTTCCAAAGGGAGCATTGCTCACCAAACTGAATTTATTTAAAAATTTAAGTTATGTTCAATTATTTTTGTAGAACTATATCTAATCATTAAAATCTTAATATAACGATATAACCTAAGTATTTTATTTAATTAAAAGATAGTTATAAATATTTATAAAAGGATTTAAAAGAAAAAGTAATACAGAAGTATATTTCGTATTATTTTAATTTTCAATAATTTTTTTAATTATAACAATTAATTTTTTTGTAATTATTCTCTGAAAACATTTGTTTTTAATTTAAAAAAAAATTCTATGAATAAAAATGGAGTATGTTTTAAAAAAACAGCTGTAAAACGCTTATGTTTTACAAGTTTTTGAAAAAATATGAATTTTCCTATCAGTGATAGATAGAACAAAAAAAAAGTTTAAAAAGAAAGGCAGGAAGAAAAATTAAAATGATTAAAAACAGTTATTCTAGGAAATATTTTTGAAAATTAACCAGAGGGCGGAGAGGGATTATAATTTTTAAATTATGCAGAGTCAAAAATCGATAATTATCATAGTTTTTCAAAATCTTTCCATTCTTTAAAGTTATTTTATAATACATATTAATATAAATTGATCGTGTAGCACCCCCCTTAATTGTGCCTTAATTGTGATTGAAATTAGATGTCCATTCAAATTTCATTTATAAATTATTAAGATTTTATTTGTACATATTATATAAATTATTTACTAATAATATATTTTTTTTTTTTATTTTCAGATAAATTTTCTCGAAAAGTATCTTTATTGTTTTGGAACTCAATAAGACTCAATAAAAATAGTATCTATAAGAAAATTTTATATAAAAAATAAAACAAATATTGTTATGAATTTAATATGGTAGAATTAAAACATTAAAATATTTTTCTACAAAAACTTTTTACAAAAAAAAAAAAAGACTTTTTTATTATATAGAAACAAACATATATATATATATATGATATAACTCGTGGATTAATCAAAATTAAATTTATAAAACAAAAAAAAGATATTCAATAAATGAAAATGGCTTCTCAAAGATTCTGTTTAAGATGGAACAACCATCAAAGTAATATGCTATCAGTTTTTGATCAATTATTACATGCTGAAACATTTACGGATGTAACGCTGGCCGTTGAAGGACAATATTTAAAAGCACATAAAATGGTTTTATCAGCTTGCAGTCCATATTTCAATGCATTATTTATAAATCATGAAGAGAAACATCCAATTGTTATATTAAAAGATGTACCATATACAGATATGAAAAGTTTATTAGATTTTATGTATCGTGGTGAGGTTTCTGTTGATCAGGAACGTTTAACTGCATTCCTTAGAGTAGCAGAAACATTAAGAATAAAAGGATTAACAGAAGTTAATGATGATAAACCAACAGGCAATAATACTAATAATAATAATAACAATAATAATAATAATAGCAGTAATGTTAATAATAATAATAATAATACTAATACTAGTAATAATAATAGTAATAATAATAATAATACTAGTAATAATCGTGCAATAACCCCACCTCCACCACAATTACATAGAATACAACCATCACCGTATTTAGTGCAACAACAACAACAACAGCAGCAACAACAACAGCAACAACAACAACAACCACCTCCACAACAACAACCACAAAATTTACAAATTGTTGCAGCAGCAGCACAAAGACAAATTAAAATTACTGGTAATATTGTTGGTGGTGTTAATACTACTAATGGTAACAATTTACTAACTGGTAATACAAATAATCTTGGTCAAAATATCGGTTCATTATTGAATAGTCCATTATTAGGTTCTGTATTATCTGGACCCAAACGTAAACGGGGTCGTCCTAGAAAATTATCCGGTAGTTCAAATGGTACTGGTAATGATTTTGATGAATTTGATCGTGATAATGCAATGCAAGTAAGTAAAATATCATTTTCCATTAATAAAAATACTAAATTTTATAAAAAAACAAAAGGAATATTTAATAATTTATTTTTTTTATTTTTATTTTAAGGGCTCACCAGATATGCTCGATTCAAGAATGACCGGTGATGCGTTTTCGGGAAATGAAGGATCTGAAGATAATGTTAGAGAAGTCACCAATAATAATGATAAAGAGGTATGTTATTAATAATATAAATTAATATTTAATATTACTATTGATATTTAAAGCGTAGTATTACGCACCTATCAGTTCAATTAACAGAATTGTCATTGCTGATGCCAATATAAAAGTAATTTTGTAGTTAAAATATAGTAACTCAGCGAGTTTTTCATAATTTTTTAAGTTATTACACACATACTATCAGTGTTTCTAAAATTTATTCCGAAATTTAGAAAAAACTGATCGTAAAGTTGATATTGTACTTAGCTTTATACATTTTTCAATTGATATTTCTATTATAATTATGTGTTTTATATGTTCTCAGAATATAATTAGAAATTTTATTTTTGTTTTTTAGGAACCAATGGATACATCAACAAGCTCCAATAAATCAAAGGATACTGCAACATTAAGAAAGGAAAGCAGCGAAAATAACTCTTCCGGTAAGTGATATTTTATATTTGATTACATTACATATTTAATTTGCTAAAATTTATGCTATGTTGCTTTATGGGTGTTGAAACAATTATTTTTTTTTTTTAAATATATATACATATATATATATGTATATTTCTTTCCTTTATTTATTTATTTTTTTTTTTGGTAGATTTTGCTAAATAAAAATTTTATATTCCATTTTTTTTAATTATTTTTAATAAAATTTATTATTTAATTTAAATATTGAACTGAAATTTAAAATAAATTTAATATAATTAAATGAAGTGAAATTAATGAACATAAAATTAATGGGAACATTATTTAATAAAGAATTAAAAAAAGTAAAATTTTGAAATTAAAGTTAACTAGAGATTTGACCTAAATGTATTTAATTATACATAATATTCAAAATATTTGAAAGGTTGTTGAATCAATTCAAAATCTAATAAACTCTTCATATAAATGATTCCAAAACTGTAGATAAGAGGTCAAAGCAAAACTCTTTCATGAAATTATTATGGTTTAAATAAAGAAATCAATATATACATATTAATATGTTATTGATTTCTTTACGGGCGGGTAACGAATTTAATAGTAGTTTTTTTGATTTGGCCTTTATATATCACATATTAAAATCTATCTTAAAGCAAATGAAGAAACAAAATAAATTCTCTTTAAAAAAGAACCTAAGAATTTTAGAATAATAAAAATTTATAGAAATCACTATTCAAAAAAGCAACTTGTATATTATTTAAGTATTTTATTTTTTTTTTTTTATTAAATTTAATTAAAATATTTATTTATTATTTTATTAATGTTTAATTATTTATAAAAATTAATATATATCGGAAAAGCTAAAAGGGATTTAATACACAACAACAACAATTACAAACATGAACACGTAAAAAATTTAAAATTCGGTAATAATAGTTTTAAGTGTTACTATAAATTACTTATCGTTATAATTTTGTGATTAAAAAAAAAAGTTAAAAATAAAAATTAAATTAAATAAATTGTAAAAAAAGAAAGACTGTTTCTTATAAAAAACAAAAACCTCCACATTAATTCCGTCGGCAGGTGAGTTCCCATTGGCATTATAATTCTAAAGAATTTTACTTGAGAGAAAAAGAAGAAAAAAAAAAAACAGAAAAAAAAAAAATTATTAAATAATTCTGTTTTCGTTTTTGGTTTTTTATTTAAAAAGTGAAATAAAGTTTTGCAATTTTTTTTTTTTAATTATTGATTATAAATATCTAAAGTTTTTTTTTTATTGAATAAATTTTCAGTTTATTTTTTAATTATATTTAAAAAAAAAAAAAGAAAAAGTAAAGAACTAAAAACAAACAGACTTATTTTATAAATTTTTTTTTTTTGTTCTTAAGTGTCGGAATGAGCATAGGGATTTTTGGCCGACGTGAAACTTAAATACATTTCTGATTTAAAAAAAAAATTTATATATATATATATACATATATATAATAAATTTATTTTGTAATAGTCTAATTTTTAAAATAATATTTGTTTATAACAAATAAACTACAACACAAAAAAATTAAACCAAAAATTTTACACATTATTATTTTTTTTTTTTTTTTTGGAACAAACAAACATGATATTTAAAAAAAAAATGGCTTTAAATCCCTATAGCTTTTCCTAAATTTATTAGTTTAAGTGTTGAATATTTTGTTTGAATTATTAAAAACATAAAACAAATTAATTCGTAAAAAACAATGGAATAAAACTACAGAATTTTGAACGAGGAGTAGTTCAAAACCCAGGAGGAAGGAAGCAATAATATGATTTTGAAATTGTCAAATAATTAAATAATGCCTTCTGTGCTTCTGATTTCAGATTTATTATTATTTTTGAAACACTTTGCACATTCATATAATGCAATTATAACTTGAAAGTGAAAGACAACTCGATTGATATAAGCAAATCAAATAATTGAAAAGTGAGTGCCTACAAGTAGACTACAATTAACGTTCATTTTTAAATCAAGCTTAAAATATTTATAAATTCGGCCTCTGTAAGTTACAAAAGACTGTCTTCACTTTAGAAATTATTTAAATTTTCTAGTTTGTAAAAGATTCAATATGAGAATCAAAATCGAAACATTCATCGCTAGAAATTGAGCGAAAAATTCAAAAACAACTATCTAAAATTATCAAATTTAAACAAAATATTCAGACTTATTTTTTCAACGATTAATTAAGATATAATTTAACTATTTAGGCACATTATATAAAATATATTTTAAACATTTTTCAGATGATAGTGATTCAGATGAACAAATGGATCCGGCATCTTATATGGAACCACAGTTAATGTTAGATGAATATGATGAACCCGTTGAATTTAAATTTGATCCAAATAATGATACAACAAATCAAAGTGGCAATAGTGGCAATAATAATAACAATAACAACAATAACAATAATAACAATTATAATAATAACAAAAATATTAGTAGTAATAATAATAACAATAATAATAATTCAACTGGTAATAATAATCAACAACAACCACCACAACAACAAATTCAAGCACCTCAAATACCACAATTGACTCCAGAGAGTTTAGGACTTATTAAAAATTCATTAATTGGAGCTGCTGGTGTATTACCAGGTGTTAATTTAAATTTAATTAATCAATTAGCCGGTTTACCAAAGTTGACTCCAATAATAAAATCAGCAGCAGTAGCTGCAGCTGTTGCTGCTTCTTCTGGTAATGCAAATAGTGGTAATGGTAGAGGAGTAAGTGGTGGAAATAATCAACAATCAGGAATAACAAAAAATTTACCAAAGTTATCATCGTCTAAACGTCCAAAATTAAAACAAAACGGTTTAAATCCAAATCAATTAAAACAAGTACGTATTCAATTACCAACATTATATATTTGTATATGGAAAAAAATTCTGAAATTAATTTAAAAATTTATTTTTGTTTTTTTTTAGCCATTAAACAGCGATTTTATTGATTTGTTTACAAGTAATTTCTTAGCTGCATCATCACCAATTAAAAATGCTCCCGGACAAAATCAACCTTTAAATACAAGTAGTGGAAGTATTGCATCACCAGTTCCTTCTGGTGGCTTAAATGCAACTGGAGATAATAGTAATAGTAGTTCAAAATTTGATTCGGGCAGTGTTAAATCTGAAAGTGGTGGTGGTAATAATTCAGCTGGTGGAAACGCCGCTCAACGACCCAATAAATATATCATAGATGATTCAGAGGGTTCTGTTAGAGACTTTTGTACCAAAGAAGGTGATCATACATATCGTTGTAAAGTTTGTTCACGTGTATACACACATATAAGTAATTTCTGTCGACATTATGTTACATCACATAAACGTAACGTTAAAGTTTATCCTTGTCCATTCTGTTTCAAAGAATTTACACGAAAAGATAATATGACAGCTCATGTCAAAATAATCCATAAAATTGAAAATCCATCATCAGCGATTACAGCTCAAGTTGTACCACAAATAAATAAAAATGAAAATTTATCATCGCCTAATAGTAAAAATAATAGTAGTAATCAAGAAGCACAACAACAGAGTGGAGATAAATGGGATAAAGAAAATACCTCAGCTGTTACAACAAATTCGACAGATAATTTATCGATAACATCATTAATAGCAAGTAAAGTTTCAACACCAACGCCAGCGCAGTAAAATTAAATTAAAATATATAAATGTGTTTTTGTTATTTTGTTTTTTTTTTTTGCTGTACTGACAAAATCATTTAATTAACAAATATTTTAAAGTATTTGTTTTAAATTCTTTATTCAATTATTTATTAAATTAAATTTATATTTAATCAATAATTATTAATTATTATTAAAAATAATATTAAAACAAAAACAATTAACTGAAATGGTTAAATGGTTTCAAATTATTCCAATAATATATTATTTTCTTTAAGTTTTTCACACATATTGGATTACTTTTAATTTTTTTATAACTTGTATATAAAAATTGAAAAAAAAAACAAGATTTTTTTTTTTTTTTATTTAATTATCACAATCTGTTTATTTAGGATTATTTACAATAGTGTTTATAGTATTTTGGCTTATTATAATAATATTAGTTTAATTTTTTTTATATTTAAATATAAAATAATTTAATTAAAACAAAATTTAGATTTAATTTAAAAAAAAAAATGAAATAAAAAATATTAGTTTATAAGATTGTTGTCTGTTTTTCTTCATCTTAATTTTATTATTATTATTCTAATAATATTGACCTAAGAAATAAATTTAATTTTAATCATTCTTATAGTTATAATTTAGTTTTAAAAAAAAATAATATTAAAGAAAAAAAATTGTTAGATGCAAATAAATTTTTAAAATTTTTTAATTTAATTGGTTACACAAAAAAAAAAGAAACAAAATATTTTATTAACTTCAAAATTTTACAAAAGTTTTTACATTAATTTTGGAATTCATTTATAGGTATATTCCGATTCTATCGTATTAACAAATTTCTCATAATTAAATTTTCATAACTTAAATGAAATGCAATTTATTAGCAAAAACAAGTGCCGAGTGATAAAAATCGCGTTTAAGTTTTATGTTCGTTCACATGATTTCGTGTCATAGTATACGCGATTTTTAAATTAGCTTTCATTTAGGGGCACTATTTTTTTCTTGTCAAATTTTATAGAAAAACAAATTTATATTCAATTTAATAATTATTTAAAAATATTTTTCGGCTATTAAAATTAATATAAATAATTTTTAAGTCAAAATGTCATGAATGTTACAAAAAAATAAATAAACATTTGTTAGTAATAACAATAAGAATACAGAAAATTAAATAAATTAGAAATAGCTATAAAACATAACCAAAAAATATAATAATTTTTAATAATTTGTTTTGTAAATAAATATAATTATAATAAGAAAATATTCAAAATAATATTACACATAATATAATAAATTTTTATTATTACATTTTTTTAATAATTCATAAAATAACATTCATGGCAATTAAATAAAAATAAAATAAAGAATATACACACACACACATAGTCAAATAATAGCCTCTATCAATATGTATATATATTTTTTTTTAATAATTTTATTAAAGTTAAAATAAAATATATTCAATAATATAATATAGTTTAGCATTATTTTACTTCTATTTAAATATCATAAAATTCTTTTTTTTTTCATTATTAACTATCGTTTTTTGTCACAATTTTTAAAAAAATCTTTTCTAAATTTGAACTTAAATTTTGATCACTTCTTTCCCTAAATGATATCGTACAAAAAATTTGTATGGTTTTATTTAGTAATCACTTAAAACCGAACTTTAAAAAAAGTTTAAAAGATAAAAGTTATCATTTATTCATTATTTAATGAGTTGCCAATTAAATTGTAATAATTAATTAATCAAAACTTTTTAAGTGCAATTTTTTTTTTCTATAAAATTACCATTATTATAATGATAAGAATTAAACAAGAGTATGATAAGAAAATATAATCAGAAAACAAAATTCATGTCTTCCAGATATCCAAAAACAAAAAAAAAAATAAAAAAATAAATAAAAAATTTAAAAAAAAATTGAAGAAATAAATTATGTTTTTTGATTTCTAATATATTAAAATAAAAAAAAATTACTAAAATGGCAACATAAAAATTTATTTAATCTATTTATATTTATAATTAATTTTATTTTTTTGTTTTGTTATAATTAATAATTCTAATTTTATTTATTTATTGTTTTATTTTATTTCATTTTATTTGATTTATTTTTTTTTTTAATTTTAATTTTAGAATCTTTAATTATTTTTACTTTCATAACACACATACACATATTATATGTACTATATGTAATATTGGTTAAACCTCCGACATTCTAAATTAATGTTATGTTTTTTAATTAATATTATTATTATTATAAATATACTATTAATTAATTCATTTTAAAAGAAAAATACCTGAAATTAAAAGTTATTTATTAACTAAAAATTAAAAGTTTTTTATTCTATTATAATTAAAAACTGTCAATGCATGTTACTTTAATAATAAATGCAAATATGATAAATAGTAAATACTGGTATCATCTAAAAACATTATAAAATTGAAATGTATTTAATCAATTTTGTTTTTCATATAAATTTTTATTTAATTAATTAATAACTGGCAAATATAACAAATTTTATAAAGTTCATGTAATTTTATTTTTTAACTTTGTATTTTTTTTTTAATTGCAATTTCTATTTTTAATTTAAAATTTTCACTCATTTCAGAGTTATTCCAATAAAGAATAAAACATTATTTTATTTTGTTTTCGATACTATTTTCTCATATAAATTAAATAATGCAAAATTAAAAAAAAAAAAAAAAAACAAAAATATAGATATTAAAAGTTTAACAAAAACATTTTATCGGAGGCTAATTATAGCACCAAAGAAATATTAAATATGAAAATAGCAAAAAATTAAATAAAAATAAAAAAAAAAGTATATATATTTATTATTATATTAAATAAAATACAAATTAGAAATTAAAAAATAAAAGCAATATTAATATTCGAATTTTGTTTTTCTTTAGCAGTCGATAATTAATTTGTAAGAAGTACATTTTTTATTAAAAAAAAAAATTAATATTTGAATGAAATTTATTTTTAATTTAAATTTATTTATTTTTTTTTTATTTGGTTAATTAGAATTCAAAGTTTTTATTATTCGTTTTAATAAAAATTCATTCAAATTAATTTTATGTTTTATTCAATTATTAATCTTTTATTTAATAAAAAAAGGAAATAATAATATAAATTGATAACTGAAATTCAAATTCAAATTAATATAATTGTACTAAAAATTTAAATGTAAGTTTTTTTTTTTTAGGTTTTAAAATTTAAATTAATGTATCTTTAAAAAAATTATTTAATGATATTTTAAAGTATGTAAATTAAATAAAAAACAAAAAAAATTCAATCAATTTTAAATAGGATTGCTTTACTTTTTAATTACATCATTAGATAATTGAAATAAAATTTCATTGAATTTAGAAAAATTTTGTCAAGTAAAAATTTGTTTTCTTTCGTCGGAAAGATCGGTTTTCAGGTTTTTTTTACAAATTCAGATTTAGTTTAGCAGTTTATTAAAATTTAGAAGAAAAATTATGAAAAATGTCGTAATTCTATTTGAAAATTGATTGTCATTAAGAAATTTAAAAAATATTAGAACTGTTGCATATTTCGTTAAAATAAAATAAATTTAAAAAAAAAAATTCACCAAAAGTGGCCTTATTAGAAAAAGTTTTATTGCAAAATATTTGTATATTATTTAAATTGCAACTCGAAACTTTTTCTTTATCTTTTGATAATTTTAATATATTGTATTTACAATTTATATTTTTGACTGCATTTAAACAAAAAATTAAAAAAAAAATGTATTTAAGAAAATGTTTAAAATAAAACGAACATATTTAAATATAATTTGAAATAAGTACAGGTTTTAAACAAAAAATTAAAATAAAAAATATATTAATGAAGAAAAATTTTTTTTAATTATTTTTTTTTTTTTTTTTAAATAGGTTTATTAGAAAAATATGTAGATAAATTGTTCAAAATTTTTTTGTTTTTCCTGAATTTCTCTTTTGATTTTGTATATTAAAAAAAATTTTTACTTTAAATAATAAAATAAAATAAAAAATGAAAGTAAAATTAGACGGTTGACGGTTAAGAATATTTGATTAAAAAATTTAACTTTTCTACAATTTATTATATTTACTTTTTTAAATTGGTCAAATTAATTCAAATCTAAATTAATTGCTTTAACGTGCTTGTGCGTGAACCACAAATGTATCTTTAGTTCATTAATTTAAATATTGATAACAGTTGTGAAAAAGTAGCGTGAGAGTTGAAATAATTTTATAAATTAAATTCATTAACTATTATAATTCAATTACCTTAACTGTTGAAATTCTAATATCTTTTAAAGTTCGATATCAAGTTCTAAGGTTTAAAGTTCGTTGAAAGTAATTTTATAAAAGTTATAATCGATGTTACTCTTGGCCTTACTCGTTTTCAGTTAAATGTCGATTATTTCAAAATTTTTTTAATTTTATCTACTTCTCTTTTTTTTTTAATTAACATTATTTAATAAAAAATTAACATCTTTTTTGTACAGTAGATTTTAGCTAGTGCAATTTATCAATTATTATATACTTTAAGTTTGTATTAAAAAAAATAAACAATTAAGTAAATATTAAATTAAATAAACATTTTATACAAAAAAAAATAAATATATATATATATATTTAAAATATACATATAAAGATATGCATATTAATTAATATAAACAAACATATAAAAATCCCACACGTTTTATAATATTAAAATATATTTAAAAAATAAATACAAAAAAAAAAACTTATAGTTTTGAAATGTTAACTAAATAATAAATTCTACTTCTATTTTTTTGTTTTTTTTTTTTTCTTTTTTTTTTATTATTTCTTAATTTTATTCTCTTGTTTTGTGTTGTTAGAATTTACAATGTTAAACGAAATCATTAATATAATGAATTAATATAAAAAAATAATTAAAAAAAAAAAATAGACTAATAAAATTTAATTTTAGTTGTATAAAATTTAAAATAAATAATACAAAAATAATTAAAAAAAAAACAAAAAGCAAATTATTAAATCAATAAATAAATATGCACAGAAATAAAATGATTTTCATTTATATCTTTAAATAAATAAACTCGGCATATGAACACTGTTGTGCAATATATTAAGTAAAAGAGAGTGTTCAATATACTAAGGGCATTTGTCATTTGTTTCTAAATTACCATCAGAAATGAATACTAATAGACGAGTACTGATTAAGCAATATATGATATTAGACCCACATTACGAAATTTTAATGTGACACTGCAAACCTAGTTATTTTAATAACTTAAATTGTATATCCTCTTATATTGATAATTGACCATTTTGTCGTTAAATTCTTAATTTTCTCTCACAGCCATTTTTTAAAATGGTCTACTTTACCTTTTATAATAATTCTGTGCACGTTAATAGTAGTTGTGCCAGGGCAATTCCGTTAATTCATAATTGCACATCTGGCGCAAGTACTGGACTATAAACATATACAAGATTTCTTATTTGTAACATCATTAGTATATTACATTTTTTGCAGTATTAAATTATTCATTAGATAATTGTTAATATTTAGATAATAATGTCTTAAAAAAATAAAATTTTTTTTTTTCAGATCGAAATCCTAATTCAGAATTAACTCAACGATTATTTGGAACAAAAAATAACGAGAATACAACAGAAATAAAATTAAAAATTCGTGTTAATCCTTCGACACAAAATCATCAGCGCACACAACAAGAATCTCATGTTATACGCACAAATAATATTTTATCGAATACAAATAATCTTTTACAACAACATTTAAATCAACAATCTCCAATATTAACTGATTCTCTTAAACAAACAAATAATCTTAAAAATATTAATGAAAATAATAAAACTGCCACCAATTTGAATTCAACAGGTACCGGATCAAATAATACTTTACGTCATCATTATTTGTTACATTTACAACAGCAACAACAACAACAACAAACTACAACAAATTCTGTACAAATAATTCAAAAATCAACAAATGATGAAAATACAAGTAATACAAATCTTCAATCAATAACAATAAGTGATAATGATAATAATGTTTCAAGTTGTGGTAATAATGATACAATACAAAATTCTCAAAAAATATCATCATACTCATCAAATATATCACGTCCAGTACAAAGACGACGAATACGGCGTAAACCAGCTTCATCTTTAGATGATCAAGCAGAACATTTAACAGAAATGTCTGTTCGTGGTTTAGATCTCTTCCGTTATGCCAGTATTAGTGAAGGTGTTTATCAATGCATTGAATGTGCTAAAGATAATGTTCAGAGAACATTTAAAAATAAATATAGTTTTCAAAGACATGCATTTCTTTATCATGAAGGAAAACATCGTAAAGTTTTTCCATGTCCACAATGTGGTAAAGAATTTTCACGTCCAGATAAAATGAAAAATCATATGAAAACAACACATGAAGGTTTTATATCAAAAGAAACAACATATAATCCATTTAATTATTTAATAACAGCTGCTTCAAGTGGCGGTGCAAATAGTACCAATAACAATGATGTACAACAAATATTTAATAAAGTTGATAACAATACTTCACAAATAAATCAAGCAAATAATAATAATAATAACAATATTAATAAAAATAATAACAATAATAATAATAATGATAGTGAAAATAATGATAATAATACTAATGCAAATGATATTTTGACTGATGAAAAAATTATAAAAAATAAGATTATTATTAAAACACCAATAACATCACCTACAACAGTACAAAATACAATATTAACAGTGCCAGTATCATCATCAACATCATCATCAGCTTCATCATCAACATCATCATCATCAATAACATTATCATTATCATCTAAATTACCACCTTTAGAAAAAATTAAAATTAAAACTGAAATTCAGAAACGTGAATTAACCCCACCGCCACAATTATTATCTCCGTCCAGATCACGTTCTGAATCACCAGAATGCACTGAAGTTGATGTATCATCAACTCAAATACCAATGGTACAATTAGCTGCACCAGCTGCAATTGCTCAATTGACTACTTTTAAAGAAGAAGTTAAATAATTATTATGGAAGAAATTATAAATTAAGATTTATTATGACTTATATATTTTTTTACTTAATTATTTTTAAAATTATATTTAAATTTTGAAGATCAAATATAAAAATTTGTCTCTCTAATTAAAAAACAAAACAAAAACAAAAAAAAAAAAAAATTGAAATTAAATTTCTAAATATACATTTAAAATTTTAGTAAATCTTAAACTAAAGAATTGTGTGTATATAAGTATGTATTTTATTAAATTTAAAAAAAAAAATTAATTTATAATACATAATCTCTTTTTGAAACACTTGTTTTACGTATATTTTGAAAATGATAAGTTTTTTGCCCTAACTGTTAATTAAGATAAATTCCCTTAAAAATAAAAATTTTATTGAAATTTTTCTCTTCATTTTATTGAAAACTTTATTTTTAATCTCTTGTTTTTATTTTATTATTAAATGAATTAATTTTTTCCAAAAATCAGAAAATTATACAAAAAAAAAAAATGGTTTAAATTGTCCTTTAATTGAAATTCCCTAGTATGGGTCTAATATATCTGTTTAATATAATTAAGTATTTATTACAGTGGTGAATTAAAACAGCCCTGATAATCTCATGAGCCTACTATAACTTGTTTTAACATAAGTCAAAAAATTAATCGTTTTCGGAACTACCGTTATAATTTGCTAATTGTTTTAATTCATTATAGTATAATTTTTGTTTTTAATTAATGCATATTATATGTATGGTCGAAATGTTCCCACCGACTTGAAATTTATTTTCAATTTGAAAAAAAATGGTGCTATGTACCTTAAAAAAACTTAAAAATTTGCAATTAAAAGCACAAATAAATTAAATGTATATATACAAAAGCTTCTATGGGTTGTAAAAAATAAACTCTTAATTAAAAAATATAAAAAAAAAAATTAAACATTTATAATAAGCAATATAATTATATAAAATTTTCCCAGTATTAATTTAATAATTTGATTTGTGACAGTTTACTTGTTGTTTTTTATATTTTTTGTGTTCTATTTTATCTTTTTTTTTTTTTAATATGAAACTGAATATATATTTTTATTTAAAAAAAAATTAATATTAAATTAATATAATAAATATTTATGTACATATTTTATTTCTTAATTTAAGTTGAATTAGATGAAATACTTTTAAAAACTTTACTAAATAATGATGTACATATACACATATATAAAATTATTTATAACAGGTGCAAAATCTATTTTAGGATATTAATGAATACCAATTAATTTTTTTTTTTTGGTTTAAGTAAAAAATAAGTTAAAACTGATAATATACTAAAGTTTAATCCACAAAATAAATCCCAGTTTCCTTATATATATAATTTTAATTTTTAAATATGTGAAAAGTGTTCTACAATAATATAAAGATTTCTAAAATATTTAAAAATTTTTAAATCTGAAATAAGGTTTTATGAAAAATTTTATTTTATTATTAATAAAAAATTTAAGTTGAAAATTCCAGTCTTTAAACCCAGTATAATATAAACAACAAATGAACAATGTGTGTAACTTAAATTTAAATATAAATTGAAATATGCAATTCATAAATTTTCAATTAAATATTTTAAAGTAATTGAATTTATTAAAAATATTTTTCCTTTAATTTGAATACCATCAGTTCAAGTTTATTTTATGTTTTTTTGGTATATTGCAAGAAGCTCAAATGAATTGGTTTAGGTTTTTTTTTTTTAATTTTTAGCGATTTTTAAATAGAAATTTATTTTTTATTTTTAATAAAACAATCTAGTATAAATTAATTATTTTATTTTAAATAAAATAAATAACCTAATAAATTCATATATTATCAATCACCATCTTTGTATATTAAATGGCGAACTTAATTCATACAAATATTAAAAGAAGTATTGTAAGCATTTTCGTTGTGCAAAAATATATTAAATATATTAATTAAAAAAATACAGGCTAAAAAATTCGAATTAAAAAATAAAAAATGCACAAATTAATAATTTTTTTACTTTAATTAAATATATAATTTAAAGCTTTAAATTTATATGCCAGTGATTTTCAAAACTTATATGTGTATTCTTTTAATTTTAATATTTTTTATTGTAATAAAATGTAATTTTTTACTTGAATACAAATGTTTTTATTGTATCTTAACATTAATATAAATAAATTATAATTGTGATTTTTTCTCAGGCATTTTCTATTAAATTTTCATTTAAAAAAATAAAATATTAGAGTCCAATAGCAACTTAGAATATAATTTAAATAGTACTTTAATCAAAAAAAAAAAAACAAAAATAGCAATATTCTAATTATGAATAAATGTCAGTATGTTATTCAATTATGTGTATAAATTAAAACAATATTTATTTTATTTATTAGAATTAAAATTATAAAACAATAAAATAATCATTAATATTAAAAATACATTTTTTTGATAAAAACCTTAATCAAATAATTTCTTTAAAGGTAACAACTTTAATAATTTAAAAAAAAAATATTTTCACAAAGCAAATTTAAAGAAATATTCTGAAATAATAATAAAAATATATTTTTTAATTTATAAAAATAAATTAAAACATAAATTCAAAAACGTTTTTAAATTGAAAATAATAAAACATTATAAAAAGACTTTTTTAAATATAATTGTAATATTAATTAATCAGTTTTTCTTTTTTCACATCTTTTTGGTACTACAAATCTTTTGTGAATATTTTAACTATTTCACTGTTTTAATTCATATTTTTGATAGTAAAATATTATTCGAAGGTGCTTTAATAATTACAGATTTAAAAAAGTCTAAAAAAATAAGATATAAAATCATTTTTGATATTATATACTATTCTAACATTTGTATAACAAATTTTTCATCATCAATGTAATATTATTCAAAATATGTTACTTTCTATTTCAATTTTAAGCTTTATTTGTATTTTTTTTTATACATATATATATATTTTTTTTAATAATAACAAACAACTCAATAGACTTAACATAAGTTCAACTTAAAAAAATTTTTGCCAGTTTTTCATATAAATGATACTTAAAAATTTAAAAGATAATCATTTAATATTTAGTTTTATTATATTGCATTTTTGTTGTGATTTAATTTTTGAATTAAAATAAAATTAATATAAATATTCATTATAAAAATAATTATCTAAACAAACTCTTATTCTTTAATTTTCAATATTATAGTAAAAATAATTATATTTTTGTTTTTTAATTTACAAAATAGAATAAAAGTTTAATTAAATGAATATTTAATTTAATTTTTCTGGACTTAATTTTTTTTTATTTTATTTAAATAATTAATTATATTTAAATAATTTTATATTTAAGTTTTTAAATAATATTTTTATGTGTATGGGATAATACTACTTAATAGAATATAATATATTTAATTTTATTTAATTGTAAAATAACATATAATAATTATAAAATAATTAGTTACTTAATTTTTTTTTATTATTTTAAAAATACTCAAAAATAAATTTAAAATTTTTCTTAGTACAATTCAAATTTATTAATTTATTATGTAGAAAATTATAGTTAGTAATATATATTTTGATAATATAGAGATATTTTTATAATTATTATGTATGAAATATGATTTAAAGATAGTTTAAAAACACTTAATAGTGGTAAAATTTTAATTAATAATTAATTTTTTGAAAAAAACTTTTGAATTTGAATTAGTTAATATTACAGCTCATGTGTTTTTTAGCCATTTTAGTTTTATTTTTAAATAATTTTGTTTAAAAACTCATTTGTTTTATACTAACGTAAAATTTTGACTACACATTTGATTAAACCTATTACAAGTAGACTACAAAAGTTTCCTAAAAACTTATTAGATCAATTTTTATAAAAATAAATTACAAAAAATTTTTATTGAATTGAAATTATTAAAATTAGAAAGTTATTAATTAAAATTTTCTCTATCAGTATAGAAAAAGCTATTAGCAGTTTAAATTTAAATATTTACTTATGTATTAATTATTGTGCCTTAGTTTTAACAAAGTTAACTGATTTTATAAAAAAAATATGGAAATTATAAGTTCGAATTATTAAATTAAGTTAAAAGTTATAAAAATAAGTAAAAAAAATAATGGTTGAAATTTATTATTATGCAATTAGAAATTTCATTTATAAAATATTTTTTTTTTATAAAAATTATTAAAATAAATTAAAATATATTTTTTATGCTTGATTTTTTAAAATGCAGAATATTTTCATAGATGTATATATATTTTTGAATAACTTTTATAAGTAATATTTTTTTTCTTTTTAATATTTTAATAAAAAATATTGCTATTTCAAATTACTATATATTAATTGTTAGTAATATTAATTAATAAAACAAAATTTAAGTAAATTATTTAAATGTATTCGAACTTATAATTTCAAAAAAAAAAAACGTGTATTTAAAAGCAATAATACAAATAATTTTAAAAGAATAAACTAACATATAAAATTGACTTTTTTTTCGTAAATGCATTTATATTATGATAAAGTAAATTGAAATTCGTGTTAGGGCAGTAGAAAACTTAATTAATTTTAAAAATAATTATTAAAGACTTAAAACAAAATAGTAATTTAAAAAAATACTGCCAAGTTTCACTGCCAGTTTTCAGATTTATAATTAAAAAAATAGTTTTAATTAAAATTTTTTTTTATAAAATTTAAACACATATAATATATAAAATTATATAACTTACATAATATACTTTAATATTTTTAAGAGAAATTTTGTAAAATTTATGTAAAAGTTACCGTCTGTGCCTTTCTGTGCAATTTAGTTAATATTTAAATTTAAAATTAAATACAAACAAAAAAAAAATTGATTTGATTTAAATTTTACTTTAGAAAATTTAAGTAATAATTTTTTAGTTCTCAATTATTTTTAGTTTTTAATTAATAATGTATTTTTTCTTTTAAGGTGTAGTATATATATATTTTTTTATTTAATAAAATAAATTTTAAAATTAACAATAAAAAAAAAAAAAAAAAAATATTTTCAATAAAGCAACAAAATTCATACGGACTTCCAATGTAATTTAAAACGAAAAAAAAATTTAATTTTGTTTATAAAATTTAAATAAATAAAATCCAAACGATTTTATATTTGTAATATAACTTATTAAAAAAAAAATAATTAAATCGTGGATATTTTTTTTTCTTTTTTAATTTACTTAAATAAAATATTTTGTTAATTATAGTAAAACAAATTTGGTTTTATTTATTTGCTTTAAAAGTATTTTTAAAACTTATAAAAATGTTTTTTAATAAATGTTAATGAGCGGAACTTAATTCAGTGTGAAAGATTTAATTTTAGCGATAAAGTTAAATTTTCCACATTTTCCCCGCTATTCTAAATTCCCTCGTAGACTTTCTACGAAAAATTGGCTACGATGCGAACAAAAAGTTTTAGCGATTCTCAATTCCCTCGTAGACAATTAAATCTGCAATGGCACCTTTGACGTTTGAGTTCATTTCTCCAAGTAAAAATAATAATTATTGTTTTCAAAAATGTAGTACCTAATAATTTTTGAACATTATTTTGAGATAAAAAAAAGTATTTTACATATTTTTTTCATATTGAATTTGACTACGACTAGTTGTTTCGTTATTTTTCCTTTAAAAATGTTTTGATAAATATTTAAAAAATAGATTTAAATGTAAGTTTATTTGAAACTTCTTATTCATAAGTATAGAAGTGAACTGAACACTAAATAATAAGACGGACAAATATGCTACAAATGAATATTTCCTTCGCAGATTTAGCACTTTTCGTAACGTTAAATCGGAATTGAGAATAGCGTTTTAGTAGATTATCTCTCCGACGTAACTGTATGAGGGAATTTAGAATAGGGGTGTTTTTTTAAGTCGTGAAAAAAAAATAAAAAGAGTAAAAAGAAAAAGAGTAATTTCAATCACCGTTTCGCAAAGCCTTTTAGATTTTTACCAAAGTTTAATGTTATTGTTGTAGGTTTCGTCATGTGTTCTTAATTAGATTAGATTTTTTAAGGCAAGAGCACAAGTAACCATTTGAATGATAAAAAATTCTGTCTAGCGCTATATTTCGGAAATACGCATAAACTGTTGCAGTTTCCGAAAATTAAAAACATATATTTTAATATAAATAAACTAATTTATTAATAACATTCAATTTTGCAATTTAAACTAAATATATTTTAGTGCAATTAGTACTATTTTTTCGATCTCTTTCCATCACCCTTCTTTGGTGCTGCTTTTCCTCTCAATTTTCTTAAACGTTTCATTTCTTCCCTAAAATCTTGATGTTCATCTCTAAATAATCCATATTCTCTAAGATTTTTCATTAATACGTAGGTTTCTACATGTCTAGGATACCAATTTGTGATAATTTCTCTATTTTGAATAGGTTCTTCGCTAAACATTTTTACGACCTAAAATATTTAATAAAGTAATAAGCTCTAAGTAGAAAATATTTTTATACCTTCATTGATTTTGAGTTTGTAGTACGTGCAACATCAACAAGCAATCGATTTTTTAGAAATTCCATATGCTTTGCATATTGTGTCCCTACTTTCATTATTTCTACATATTTATTCATTTTTGAATTTATTAAATGAATAGATTCAAATCAAATTTATTTTAATAATAATTAATATAACAAAATTACGCTAGGCCATATGTGAAGTGAAGTATACGTAACTGTCAGTCTGTCATAACTATTCATCTGGTCGATAAAGTATTGCCAAATGGCAAAATGTTTCTCGTGACAGTTAAAATGTTATGAAATCAACTGTTTTTTATAAATAGTCAAAAACTTTCTAAATATATAAGTTAAATAAATCTAAATACTTTAATAATAACTAATAATATTAAATAATTATAAATAATTGTCCATTAAAATTTTGTATTTATTTTATTCCGTTTAAATTATAAACTAATCCAATTTGTTACAATTAAGCTCTTAAAATAGTTTACTTATAAATTATTGGCTTGGTTCTGTTACAAAAATTTTTCAAATGTTTCAAAATTATAATTTACTACGGTCTATATGGGCCTATATGCGGTCTACGGAATACGGAATAAAAAAATAAAATAGGCAATATCTGCAAAGTTAATGATATCATTGACAAATACAATATTATGAATTAAATTACTTGATTTGACAATTGACATAAGAATTCTTTGTTTGACATTTCAAGATTTCAATTTCACCTTTTTTTTTGCAGTTTTTTTTATTAGTAGTCGAAAAAGTTCGTTCAAAAGAAGGTATTCTGAATTTTAATTTGGAAAATAATAGAAGAAAGGAAAAAGTAAAATTAATTTGAGTTGAATAGTATACAATAGAAAAAAAGACAAAAATGAATTTATTTGCTCGAGTTCGAGGTTCAAAAGCAGAAAATATAGCTGATACTTTAATTACAATTCCGTTTGATCAAGAAAATTTTAGAACAAATCAATTAAAGTCAGAAATTTCAAAAAAAGCTAATTTACATGAGGATGAAATTGGTAGAAAGTTTTTATAAATATTAATTTATATAATTACAAAAATTTGCTAATAAATATTATAGAAATTTTATATCGTGGCAAAATATTGGAGGATGGCAATGCAAAAGAATTAGTATCAGACTCATTTCTTCAAGTAATAAAAAAGACAAAAACAATTAATTATATACCTAAAAATTATACAAAAGAAGATTGCGAACAAATTGGTAACACATTATATATTTTTAGTTTCAATAAAGATTTTCAGTAAATATTATTTTTTTTTATTGCGCATAATTTAGCCAAATTATTTGGAACCGTTACCGGAACTCAAATAAATGTTGGAATTAGAATTAATATTTTGGCAAAAATACTCTTTGAATTCCCAGAATTTCGCAGAAATTTAGGTGCACAAGCTTTAATTAGAGATTCAGTTTTATTTCATTCATTAGACAAACCAGAAGTAATTGAAAAAGTAGCAGAAAATTATAGCATAATTTGTGATGCATCTGAATTTATTGTTAAAACAACTAAGAAAGAATTGGCTAAAAATGTAAACAATATAACATATACAACAAGTAAGTTCAAGGAAATTTTTCTTTGTTTTAAAAATAGAAAAATAAATAAGAAAGTGCGATGTTTGAAAAATATTTTTTTCTCATTGAACAGTCATTTCTTGGAAATCAAGTTATAAAAACGCAATTTATTACTCAATTTTTTTTTTTTTTTAGCGGAAGAAGTTCTTTCTGATTACACATCTAGTAGTTCAGAAGAAGAAAATTCAAATAATAATACAGACAGTCAACAAAGAATGATACGTAGAATTACGCATGATCAACTTCAAGCAGCTCTTGCAAATATGGTTTCTGGATCTCGTAATTCATTGTCAAATATTGCACAAAGGAATGCTAATTTGGTTGAAGAACAAGAAACAGATCAAAGTCAAGGTCCATCGAATTCACAAGGAACTCTCGCTGGCAATAGAATTTCATCATCTCTGCTCAATAATGCATTACAAAGAGCTTCTTTATTAATGCGTGGTCCAAATAATGATACAACCAATGACAATCAATCCCCACAAACAGTTCCTGCTGATGCTATTGAAATGCCAGAAACTCAATCTGTTAACCAAAATGATGTTGAAAATATGGATACCCTAGAAACACCCACTGTGATAGTTGATGATAGTAATTTGGATGACTTGCCTCAACGTTTCAGAAATCATCAATTCGCAAAACAAATGCGTCTTATGAGAGAAATGGGATTAACAAATGATGAAGTAAATGCAAATGTATTAACTATCACTGGCGGAAATGTTGAAAATGCTGTTAATTTAGTTTTAACATCAAATTTTGAAAATGATTTTGGTAATTTAGGTAGTAACCAAGATAGTGCGTGGTAATAATTAATTTTATTTAAACAACTCAAGAATAAATTTATTTAAAATAAAAAAATGTAAAATAATTATTTGATAAATATATTTTAATTTAATTTTTAACTAAAAAATAAAGCGTTTAGATATAATTTCATATACATACATCGTATAAATTAAAAAATAACGTTTGTTTTTTAGAAGAAATATATACTATAATATTAAATGATCTAATGCTTTATCCTTGTTATTATCAAATTTCAAAAGCGCTTCTGAAATTTTTTCTTCATCGAATCCTAGGTCCAACAATTCACTTAATGGTATTAAATGCTCAATAATCTGAAATACATTATTTTTTCAATTTAAAATTTTTATTGCATTTTAATTTAATTACTTTTTTATCATCTGTTCCTATCTTTTCAGCTATTTTTGAAACACGTTCAATTGGAAAACCCATTGAACTAATATTTTTAATTAAATTTTGTGAAGACGGAGATAATTTTAGAAAACTTTCAGGCAGTTGATCAATTCTTTGATTTTTAATTTGCTTACATTTTTCTAAAAAAATTTATATACATATTTAAAATAAATTTTACAATTATAAAATGATTTTACGTTTATGATCATCTAAAGTTTGGCTATGATTTCTTGCTCTACGATTTTCTGAATCTCTAACTTCATCATCTAGTTCTTTTAAAATATCTGGAACGCTTTTAGATTTATTTTTAATTGATTGTATTGCACCTTCATCTATTGTTAAATTTTTTAATGTTATATTACTTGGTTGTGGAATTTGATCATTTTTATTTATATTAAAATTATTGATTGGAACATTAGACACTATTCTTTGGTCGATATTTGGAGATCTATACTGATTATGATTTCCGTAATTAATTGTTGGTGAACTGCAAGTTACAGTTGGTGGCTGGAAATTTAGATTATATACATAGTTGGGTTGATTAAAGTTTGAATAATTCGAATAATTGGTAGTGGAATTAGATATTTTATCCTGAGTGTTATTTGATACAAAATTAGAAAATTGATAACTTTGATTATTGACAGGCACATTCCCATAACCACTACTAAAATAATAATTATCTGCATTTAACATATATTGTTGTGGATTAGATAAGGAACCATTCATATTTGTATAATTTTGCTGCAATTGATAGTAATGATTAACTGAAGTGTTGGGTACTTCATAATTTTGTCTGTTCTGCTGTATAGCTATGCCAGTGTTTTGGACGTTAGTATTAAGATTATTATTTTTCCAATAAATTGAAGATATTGTATCATTGTCTATTATAGTATTAATATTTCTATTTTCTGTTTTAAAATTGTTTATTTTTGTATTTTCAATATCGCTTTGATTCTGATTAATTGTATGATCTGTATTTACAGTTATATTTGGAGACATATTATTTATTTCCTTATTTAAATTATCTGTTGTATTATTGGAATGTGGTATATTATAAACTTGAGCTAAAATATCTAAATCATTGATAGTTTTTAATTCTACATTATCAAATGGTGAAGATGTATCATTTTCGAAATCGGAATAATTAATCTTTCCACCTATATTTGATTTTAAATTATTACAAAGGTTTGTTTTTAAAATTGATGTTGGACTATTGATAATATTATTGAAAGTACTTTCGGGCAATACTGTTGGCATTAAAATTGTATTAAAATCTTGTTGATTAAATGCTTGATTTAATGTTTCTGATGTGTTATATGAATTACTAGGGGTAGCTGTACGAGCAGTTGAATTAGTTGCTATTGTTGAACTGTCAGATTCAGCTTCATCACCAGATGAAATTTCATCTGCATTAGGATATGAAACAGTTGTTAATAATTGTTTTTGTTTTTCTTCTATTTCTCGAGCTTGATCTAATTCTAATTTTTGTAAACGTGATTTCCTATTAACTTTTTCTATTTCACGCACCCTCTTCCATTCTTCAATACTCTTAATAACATTATTTTCTAATGTAAAATCATAAGTAAAAATACCTGGTGGGTATCCAACGGAATTTAAACGATTTACTATAGTTTGCGGAATGCTTACTTTCGGTGGAGGTTTATATTTTTCTGAAATTTTTACTGGAACACCATCCATTATATATTATACAAATACTAATATTTGTATTAATTTATGATGTTTATTGTTATCCTTGACAAAAATAAAATTTAGATAACCAGTTTTAGGCAAACCGAAGATATTTTGCTAAAAAAAAATTTTAATATTAAAACTTTTCAAGGTTTTTATGTTTTTATAAAATGTTTTAATATGTTAGTGTAAAGTTATAAAAGAAATGATAAATAAAACTTAAATTTGTTTATTTTCTTACCATATAGTTTTTTTATTTTCATTACAAAGGTCTTATATTTTTATTTTACCAGAAAATTATGACTTTGAAATTCTTTTTAATCAAATTGTGAGTAAATGTCATTTTTATGTATTGCCATTATACATTATATTAGATAAAAGGCAATGGCAACATTTGATATACAAAAGTAATTGAAAAATGGAGTGACAGTGAATGAAAGAATTGTACTTGTAAATTTTGTCTCAATTTAATTTTTTGTTCTAAATTTGAAATCAAAAATAAATATGACATATTGAAAAAAATTTATGGTACCTTGTTAAATTTGAAATATAATTCTTTAAAAATTACAAATAATTTTTTTTTAAAATTAGAATCAGAATCTTTACATTTCACCAAATATGCAGTACATAATATTATACTATTTTGAGCTTCGGTAAAATTGTACTATTGAAAATTATTTTAAGATTTGTTTGACCGTAAACGGTTTAAAAAAATAAATAGAGAATTCTGGATAATGGTCAAGTACCGATCATCAAACAGGTTATATAAATAATTATTCTATGTATTTTTATAAATTTCAATAATGCCTCCTAAATTAAGTATGTACGATAGAGTATTCTGTATATGAAAAAATTATTATTTAAACTATTTTACTTAAGACCTAGCCAATATTTAATAACTTAAGAATTACTCATCCCACTTGCGTTTTATTTATACATAATTTCTTCATTATTTACAATCCATCTGTAATTTGTCTTATTTCAACATAAATCTGATAAATCGAGTGATTGATATTGTATTTATTTTATAGATTTTTCCTTTTGGTGCCAAACCCTACATTCGATTAACTTTAGGATTAGTATAAATAATATACATATACTGATAAATATTAAATACTAAATATAAAATAAATTATATTTATTTACTCTATGATATAAGCTCATAAATCTCTAACGTATATTGTACTGTGCATATTTGACCTTAACGAATTTAAAAAAATTTTAAATTCAACGTTTTTCCAATATTCTGAAATTCGAAATGAAATTAATAATTTAACAATTTTTTTTTATTTTTAAAATTCTTTATTTATAATCGGTTATAAGTTAAATTTAAAAATTATCAGTTAAAGACTGTATCTGGTGTGGCTTACCAGCATTTAACGGAACATTTCCAATTAGAATTGGTAACTTTATAACAGGACTATTATGTGGTAGTCTTACATTAACTTTAACATTTAATTCATATTTAACTTCAATAACATTAACTGAAAACGATGGTGTAGTCGAAATAACTAATAAATCAACAATCATTGTTTCCTTTAATAAATTTCCAATCAAATCTAAATTCATTTTGTTAATTGTAGTTATTTCTTCTTTTTTTTTATTTCGCTTACTAGGAATTTTATAAATTATAATTTTTTTTAAATGTACTTCTATTTTTCGAATTTTTCGATCACTTTTATTGTATATATTTATTGTTACTTGAATGATGTCACCATGAACATAACCAGAATGGGGCACTAAAACTTGAATCCTAAGAGGCTTACTAGAGCACGGCCAACAACAAAATTTTTTCTCTATTACTTTACTAATTGGATCCTTAAAAAAAATATTTATGAAGATTTTGTTAATTTATTACAATAAATACTTAATATAGAATAATTATGATAGTAAATAAAATTACATACCCTTACAATATCGCTTTCATAATTAAGATCAACAGATTTTCTAACTGTAAATGGAAAATTAAATGTTGTATCTAATGCCAGTGGACGATTAAAGTTAACGTTTATATTATATCGAATGTTGCCGTACTGTCCTTCGAAAGATGATGGTGCTTGTAGCGGAAGTAAAAATGAAATAGGGTATATATATGATCCTTCCGGAAAAGTTTCACTTCTTCCTATATGTATAAGTTATAAAGTTTTTTTTTTTTAACATTTGTAATTAACTGTTTTAAGTTTTTACCTTTCGAAGATCTAAATAAATAAATGACTTCATCAACATATTTTTCTTCTGTTTGCAAAATTTCATCCTCTTTATCATTTGTCCAACTGACGAATCCTACTCCCTTTATTGTACATGAAATATCTAAATACACATAACAAAAGCTTAAATTATATTTATATGCTTTAATTAACGATTTTTTAATTAAGTTACAAATAATTGTCCTGAAACTACAAATTTATGAAAATAAAAAAAAAACACAAACGGATTTAATGGATTAAAAAATAATTTGTTTACCTCTAAGTTTTATTGGTTTTGGCAAAATTGCTTCAACTTGTCCTTTAATATATGATCCAGAGGAGAATATATTTGATGTATTATTTTCAAATTTTAATTTACATTGTATCATTTTTGAAATTTTTTAGTTTAAAAAGTTTTTTTTTTTTTTTTGCTTACATTTCTGAATTCAAAACAAAAATTTATTTAAAATGTTTCAACATTTAAAGAATTTTTATTTATATTCCTGAAAAATTCAAATATCCCAAATAATTATCTGTTTTTAAAAGAATAGAATTTGAACTGAAAATTTTTAAAATTTCAGAAATAATTGTACTTAAATTAGTACTAAATATTTTTAGAACAAAATGTGACATTTTTAAATGGAAATCTGTCATTAGTGGTTAATAAAATAACCGACATTCGTCTTAATAATGATTTTAAAATTAATAATATTTTTTTATATTTATAAAATTATAATATTTCAAATTTAAAAATGTGATATTTAGTTATTTTCACATTTTTTGAAGAACTACAGTTCTTTTCCATAAGACTACGTGTAAATTTCAATAGTCGTAGTCCTTTTTTGAGCTTTTTTAATGTTTGTTCAGGTCTTCTGAATTTTGAATGAGTAGGTTATTAATGAATTCAAAACATGAAACAAAAACCCAGGAATATAGAACTTCCCTTATTTTTGAAATTTTATTTTCTCTTAATATTTTACTTAAAGTAGGTAATCTTGAAGACTTTCGACATTTTCCACCAATCACGCTAGTAAGATAAAACATTGCAGCTACAGTAAAAATTTTAAAAATGTCTTTAAACAAAATTTGCAAAAATATTAATATGAATTTTTAAAAACAAAGAAATATATATTTTATTTACATAATAATACTTAATTTAATCTAAAGTTACTTATGTTTTTAAAATATGTTATATAAAATTAAATTGGATTTATATCCAAAAAAAGAATCATGGAATGAATTAATAACGAGGAAGAGTGTAGTAGAGTAGACTGTGTCAACTCTGGGATACCCGTATGACCGTAATATAAACATTATATCATCCGATTAATTACTTTTGGCAAAATTTCAAACATACAGCTTTATTAAGTGTAGTGGAATATTCATATAAAAGAAGGAGTTGTATGGCAGCTACTCGAACCCTCTGCAATAGACCAACCAAATTTGGCTGTAACTTCGGCCATTACACTAAACTATTTTTGCCCAAAATTTCAGACACCCAGCTTCATCAGGTGTAGTGTAAAGCTCATATAAAAGAAGGAGTTGTATGGCAGCTACTTGAACCCACTGCAGTAGACCAACCAAATTTTGCAGAAACTTTGGCCATTACACTAAACTACTTTTAGCAAAATTTCAGACTCCCAGCCTCATTAGGTGGAGAGAAATGCTCACATAAAATAAGAAGTTGTATGGCAGCTACACGAACCCCCTGCAGGAGACCAACCAAATTTTGCAGAAACTTTGGCCATAAAACTAAACTACTTTTGGCAAAATTTCAGAGACGCAGCTGTAATAGGGACAGATAAATACTCATATAAAAAAAGAAGTTGTATGGCAGCTACCCGAACTCATGGACCAAAATGGCTGGATTTAAATAGCGATGACGGCTATTGCAAAAAAATGAATTTGCAAAAATTTCAAGATTCTAGCTCCTTTAGTTTTTGAGTTATCGTTGAACAAGTTATCGTTATTGACAAATGGACAGACGGACGGACGGACGGACGGACATACATAGCTAAATCGATTTATTTTTCGATTCTGATCCGATCCATACACTTGAGTCTATATCTACCCCCCCTCCTTCTCTGCGTTACAAACGTAATGGCAAATTTTATTATACCCTTTGACTATATAGTCATACGGGTATAAAAATTAATTTTTATTTATTTATTTATGTACAGTCCTCTACCACATATAATGTGATCAGTGAGTGAATCTGCCTTTCAGTTTCAGGTGTGGTAGTTAA
The DNA here is from genome assembly GCA_963082915.1 of Dolichopus griseipennis. Taxonomy (NCBI): domain Eukaryota; kingdom Metazoa; phylum Arthropoda; class Insecta; order Diptera; family Dolichopodidae; genus Dolichopus; species Dolichopus griseipennis. The sequence goes on from OY720442.1 coordinate 11,964,976, forward strand.
ATTTATTTTATATTATGGTATTATTACTATATCAATTATAAATTATATTTTTTTATTATATTTATGATTTGACCAGAATTTGCACCCGAAACTTTTCGATTGAAAAGCCGTCACCCTAACCACTGAGCTATCAGTCAGATATTGATTTTTAAATAATTAAAATTTTAATATTTTTCAGGAATTTTTTCTGATATCGTTTGAGATGTTCCTGGTATGGTTGCATCCGTAGGTGCTGATGGCTCAAAATGAAATACAGGATATCTAGGTAGAAAATTGGATTCAGAAATAGCATTCTTATTGCCATCATTTAAATTCACTCTTTCTATATAAAGGGCTTCTTCATAAGTTGGTGGAGCTATAAAAGTATAATAATTGAATTATATTATATTTATTTTTATTTTTAAATTAAAGTATTTTACCTAAACCAAAATCAGATGCTGAAATTTCTGGACTACTTGGACTTGGTGCATCAGAACCAATTGGAGCTGAAGCCATACTCCTTGCTTGAAATTGTTGACTATATATTGGAATATTTCCAATTTTCATTGGTATTATAATAACTGGACTCATATGTGGCCCTCCAATATTTGCTTTAATGTGTAGTTCATAATGCACTTGAATAATACGACATTCTGAATATGTTGTTGTTGGAGGAATTGGTGGAACTAATAAATCAACATTCATAGTTTCTTTTGGTTCATTTTTGATAGATCCTATAACCATTTTCTTGACTGTAATTGTTTCTGTTCTTGTTTTGCTTCTGGGGTAATCACTATGACAATTCATAATTTTTTTTAAAGATACAGTTATACGTTCAACGTCTGTACCACTTTGATTATATAAATTTATTGTAACTGCAATACATTGACCGGAAACATAACCAGATTGTGGTATAGTTACTTCTAAAATAAGTGGTTTACTTGTACATGGCCAACAGCAGAAAGTCTTTTGTACTTGGGTATTAACTGGTAACTGTATAATAATAAAATGTTATTTCTTAATGCTCATTGTTTTTTTTTGTAAATGTCATGCTATTAAAATTACCCTGATTGATGGACTTTCCATATTTAAATTTGTTAATTTAAGAACTGTAAAAGCAACAGTATAAGTTTTATCGAATTTCCATGGCCGATCAAATACAACCTTTGCTGTATAACGAATGTTTCCATAATGTCCTTCAATAGATGATGGGGCTTGAAATGGGATTAAACAAGAGAAATGGTAAATATGTGCTCCTTGTGGAAGAGTAATTGTGTCTCCTGATTTTTTTTTTAAAATAAAATTTTTTAGTATATGTATTTAATTTAACTATATTCTAGAATTTACCATTTGCAGATCCATAAAGATATGTTATAGTACGAATGTAGTCTTCATTAGCGTAATAACTGACAGAACGTGTTGTTTGATTTTTACCAGCACCAACAGTTTCAGTTTCAGTCCAATGAACTTTACCTTTGCCTTTCATTGTAAGTGTAATTCCTAAAATTAAAGTACGAAAAATTGAGATGAAATATTAACAATTTGAAAGGGTTTTTAAAAAAGCACATTTTCCAAATTTAAAAATGATCATTAAAAAGTTTTGGGGAAGAAACCTAAAAACTGAATTAAGAATAAATTCTTTTTTATTTTTGAAAATTCTTTATAATTGAAGCAATATGATATCTGTATTCGTAGAGCTGTATTAAAGCCACAGTATGAGTTTCTTATACAACTCATACTTTTTTCCACAAAATTTTAATTCTCTAAACACATAAGTTTCTAACAGTTTGGATTATAAAGAGGTGGTAAAAATTTTGCATGAAATTAGTAAATTTAAATACTGTCTGGTAACACTATATACTAATAGTGTCTGGTAACACTAATAACACTAATTTTACATATAAGCTATACATTATTTGATTTAATTATTAAAGAATTTGAATGAAGCTACGAATACGTATAACTTCTGTTATAAATAAATAAGGGTTGGGTACGAAACTCCATTTGCAAAATTCCATTTATACGAGTATAATTCCAAAAAAAAAAAATTGCACAAAAAAAAATTCCAAAAATTTACATTATTGCAAACTATTTTTTATATTGTAACAAAATTTCTCCTGATTGAGATTCTTACATATACATATATATATATTCTAGAAAAAGGGGCAATCCTCATTTTGAATCCAACTCTAAAATCCTTCGAAATTGAGAATCCCACGTATATATATGTATATATAAATAATCTTTAAAATGCGTACCATCCTAATTTTGTAACAAACGCTCTTAGTTTACGCTATTTGAACATTTATTTTGTGGAATTTTGTTTTTTGGAATTTTTTTTTTTAGTTATGACACCATCTCAATAAATTATTCATCAAATTGTTAAAAAATAAAGTGGGCTGAATTTAAAGAACTGCTTAATCTGCAGTTTCATTATTTGATACTCATAACCTATAAAAACCTATTTAATCCTAAATCTAATTGATAAAGTCAATATTGATAAAAAAGTTTCATAGTTTGGAGTGTCAAAAAAAAATAAAAATAAAAAATAATCAAGTATAATTATAAATTAAAACTGTAATATCATTGATTACGTTCTGCGATAAAAAAAAAAATTTATTTAAAATAAATTTTTTGAATTGTAATGCCACACGCATTTAATTTGAAACCATTAAAAAATGTACCGAAACTTTTTAACTATAACAATAGAGACAATGGTGACCTGAATTAAGGTCCTGCGAAATAAAGCTGCCGAGGTATTATTTCTCGTTTAATGAGAAATAACGCCCTAGGGTCTTTTTTCTCATAGAAATTGAGTAATAGAGCCGCGGGGTTTTATTTCTCTTTTGAGTTGAACTACGATTTATGTAAGAAATAAAGGCTCGGGGTGTTGTTTCTCTTCTCAATTGAATCTTCGACTTCTTGAGGAATAAAGCTCCGACTTATTATTTGTATTAGTAAAATCCATTTTTGTAATTTTCAAACCTGAATAACTTATACATATATAAGTAAAATATTAGATATAAAACGAGGAAGAGTGTAGTAGAGTAGACTGTGTCAACTCTGGGATACCCGTATGACCGTTATATAAACATTATGTCATTATTATTATAAACATTAATTACTTTTGGCAAAATTTTAAACATACCAGCTTTATTCGATGTAGTGTAACGCTCATATAAAAGAAGGAGTTGTATGGCAGCTACTCGAACCCTCTACAGTAGACCAACCAAATTTTGCTGTAACTTTGGCCATTACACTAAACTATTTTTGGCAAAATTTCAGACACCTAACTTCAATAGGTATAGAGTAATGCTCATATAAAATTAGAAGTTGTATGGCAGCTACTCGAACCCTTTGCAGTAGACCAACCAAATTTTGCAGTAACTTTGGCCATTACACTAAACTATTTTTGGCAAATTTTCAGACACCCAGCTTTAATAGGTATAGAGTAATGCTCATATAAAACAGGAAGTTGTATGGCAGCTACTCGAACTCACTGCAACAGACCAACCAAATTTTGCAGACATTTTGGCCATAAAACTAAACTACTTTTGGCAAAATTTCAGACACGTAGCTGTAATAGGTACAGAGAAATACTCATATAAAAAAAGAAGTTGTATGGCAGCCACTCGAACCCATGGACCAAAATGGCTGGATTTAAATAGCGATGACGGCTATTGCAAAAAAACGAATTTGCGAAAATTTCAAAATCCTAGCTCCTTTAGTTTTTGAGTTATCGTGCGGACGGACGGACGGACGGACGGACGGACGGACAGACGGACGGACGGACGGACGGACAGACGGACGGACAGACGGACGGACGGACGGACGGACATACATAGCTAAATCGATTTTATTTTCGATTCTGATCCGATCCATACACTTGAGTCTATATCTACCCCCCCTCCTTCTCTGCGTCACAAACGTAATGGCAAATTTATTATACCCTTTGACTATATAGTCATACGGGTATAACAATATGTATTTAATATTTATATATTTGTCTATGCGAGATTCTATATTAGGAAGCATATTTAAGTGGGTTAAAAAATCTAAGTTGAACATCTGGTTTATAATTGTAGTTTGTAGTATAAATGAAGTTTATATGTAAAATTATTATTCGTTTTTTAATTTCGGAAAAAGGGAATACCCCTGATTTCGATTTCAGCTTAAAAATGTGTGCTAATTATTTTTGATAATATAATTAAAATTAACTTTACACTAAAAATATATGAAACTATTATGATTTTTTCATATGCAATTTCAATTGAAATGGGAAATAATACCCAAGGGCTTTATTTCTCAAAGAAGTCGTAGTTCAATTTAAAGTAGAAATAAAACCATGGACTTTATTTATTCATTTAAAACCCTGGACTTTATTTCCCATATTTTGGGGGCTTTATTTCTCAATTACTATGAAAAAACGAGGAAGAGTGTAGTAGAGTAGACTGTGTCAACTCTGGGATACCCGTATGACCGTTATATAAACATTATATCATTATTATTATAAACATTAATTACTTTTGGCAAAATTTCAAACATACCAGCTTTATTAGGTGAAATATAATGCTCATATAAAAGAAGGAGTTGTATGGCAGCTACTCGAACCCTCTGCAGTAGACCAACCAAATTTTGCAGTAACTTTGGCCATTACACTAAACTATTTTTGGCAAAATTTCAGACACCTAACTTCAATAGGTATAGAGTAATGCTCATATAAAATAAGAAGTTGTATGGCAGCTACTCGAACCCTTTGCAGTAGACCAACCAAATTTTGCAGTAACTTTGGCCATTACACTAAACTATTTTTGGCAAATTTTCAGACACCCAGCTTTAATAGGTATAGAGTAATGCTCATATAAAAGAAGGAGTTGTATGGCAGCTACTCGAACTCACTGCAACAGACCAACCAAATTTTGCAGAAACTTTGGCCATAGAACTAAACTACTTTTGCCAAAATTTCAGACACGTAGCAGTAATAGGTACAAAGAAATACTCATATAAAAAAAGAAGTTGTATGGCAGCCACCCGAACCCATGGACCAAAATGGCTGGATTTAAATAGCGATGACGGCTATTGCAAAAAAACGAATTTGCGAAAATTTCAAGATCCTAGCTCCTTTAGCTTTTGAGTTATCGTGCGGACGGACGGACGGACGGACGGACGGACGGACAGACGGACGGACGGACGGACGGACATACATAGCTAAATCGATTTTTTTTTCGATTCTGATCCGATCCATACACTTGAGTCTATATCTACCCCCCCTCCTTCTCTGCGTTACAAACGTAATGGCAAATTTATTATACCCTTTGCCTATATAGTCATACGGGTATAAAAACCCCAGAGCGTTATTTCTAATTAAATGGGAAATAACACCCCGGGGCATTATTTCTTCATTATTTCACAGGGCATTAATTCAACTCACCGAGACAATAGGTATACTCTTCTATTATACAATTCAGAAGTCTACATACACGATTATTTGTTGGAAAAACTTAACAAGAGAACTTTTTCTTATCAGAAGTGTTGTAATTAATTAATTAAGATTTTTTAATAAAACTTTTATTTTTACAATAAGAAATCACTGTTATCGGAATATTTTGATAAGATATTAAAAATCAAAAAAAATATTTAATATCTTATTTAAATTTTTATAATACAATCCTTTAAGTAGGATATTAATGCTGGCGACGTGCCATGTGGTCCTTGGCCATTATGCCCTTGGGCAATATGTCCCATCACATAGTCGGTAACCTAGAATTGGAGGGCTATATATCCCACCAGCCATTGGTTATATCACCTCAAAAATCTTTAGGATCTTATGACCCACCAAATATTTAACTTTTTAATGAATGCAAAATTATTAAGGGCATTAAAACTCATTGTAAGTGAGACAATACACCCAAACACATTAATGTGCAAAGTACCAGTAGTATTTTGCACATTAATAATAATTTATTTTTCATTTTAAAAACAGAAATTTGTTACCATGTCACAAACAAAAAAACCCATGACAAATGCGTACATTAGGAGGGATTTTAGAATTGGATTCAAAATCAGGGTAGTCGCTTTTTCCAAAATGTGCATATATTAAGTATATTCCAGATTCTGAATTTGGAATTTATATTAATAATATTTAAATAGTATTGTATGCGAGATTCTGAATTGAGAGAGAATTTATAGTGCGGTTACAAAATCAAGGTTATGTACATCTCCTAGAAAAACCGCATAACTCTGATTTCGAAAACAACTACACTTTATAAATTTTTATAAGTTTCTAAAAGAATAAAATAAAATTTAATAAATGTTAGGAGCGACGATCAAATAAGACCAAATCACATTTAATTTAATATAATAAAACACTCCCCATTCAATAATAAATTACTTATCATTTAATTATTATACAATATAATTAAAATAATAATAAAGATAAAATATTTAAAAACATTTTTATATTTACCTCGTACATCCATTGGTTTATCCAATAATATTTCAACTTTTCCATTAACAACCGACCCAGTATAATAGGTTCCTAATGGATTACCTTCAAATTTTATTGCACATTGTACCATTTTTATTTTTAAATTTATTTTTTTTTTTTATAACTAAATAAAATAAATAAAATTAACTAATAACTAATGTTAGAATTCGTTTTACGACTAAATCAATTTTTTAAATATATAAAGTATATATATATTTAAAAAAATTATCTAATCAAATTTTTAATGTTTAAGATAACGTTATTAATATTTGAGTACGAGTATTATTCAATTTCTAATATTATAAAATAATTATAGTACTTAAAAATTATTAACATATTTATTAAATGGATAAAATTTTAGTTTGAATGTTATGTTAAAATAACAGTAACTGTAATATTATGAGGTTGCACAATAAATATTTAAGACATAGATAAATCTGTATTTTGTATAGAAATTATCTATAATTATTGATATAGTGTCCTACGTTTTTATAATCTAGATTCTAGGGAGCCATAACAAATCCATTAGATTAAATTTTACATAATTCAAATATGACATGAGTCAGTTTATAGATTTGAATGTTTTATAGGTTGGTGGTGGTCGGATGATTCATTTTGTTGGCATGTCATAAATGATTTTAGATATTTTTGTGTGAACCTTATCAATTTTGGGGAAATTTTTTAAATATAGTGTTAACATTGTAATCTAATAAAAACTTTTTATTTTGCTATTTCATTTTCAACTCATGCTCTTTTTTATAGAATAGTTTTCAAATACGATATTTTAATTTACCGTTATGAAAAACTTAATTTATCCTTATACATATTTTCTAAGCTAAGCTCGAAATTTTGAAAGGAGTTGTATCCTTGAAAATAAATATACATGTTTAGTAGTATCCTTAAGTAATTTTTTTACCAGCTTTTTAGGAGCTGAAAGGCGTTAAAAATTAAAAACTTCGCTATTTGTAAACACATGATTAATACTGTATTTTTTTTTAAAGTACTTAATATACAAAATTGAAGGAAGTATACATTGGTTCTAAAATTAGAATTTTTGTGCAAGACACCAATAGAATCTATACATCAAATTTTAAAAAGCTGGATTAGTATCACTTTTCTCAAAAAAAAAAGTTAGGAAACACCTCAATATCAGGGGAAAGGAGCCTATTAGAAGACTATTCAAGGACTATTAGGATTTATTTAAAAATTTGCAAATATCGTTGTGATTTTCGGCACGTCTGGCAAGCCTGTCTATAGCATAGGTACATGTTGAAACAGGGTGTCAAATTATATTCGTGTTATTAGAATTGATCTTAATGAATTCCACATACAATTTAAACATGAGATTTTCAATACATATTATCTATTTGATTTTTATTGTAATAATTTTGTATTTGAGTTATATGGTATTCTATATCTGTGAGTTATATTTTTCAATAAAATTATTTGTTTATATTGTTACATTAATGTTTTTTTTTTATTAAAGATATATATAATTAATTATTGATTGATTAAGCCATTATTTTGAATCCAATGGGGAATAGTTTATGGTACTTGAGTCGAATCGAAAACTAGATAAAAGTTTTTCAATTTCATTGGGTATCGAACTCGAGCCTTTTGCATGAAACTATCGTAAAATTTACAACGATTTAAGATCCAATTTAATTATGATACTAAATGATTTATTATGATTCATTACATACTTTAACAATGAAATAAAAAAAAACAATGATCAGTTCAGGTAGCAGTGGAGCATGGTATCAATATACATTAACTAAAATGAGTTCATACAGGTACAATATACAAAAGCTTACGGTAAAAATACAAGAAATATTCAGAAACAAGTTTTTTAAAGCAATATACATATAATAGATATATAAGATATTCGTCGCAATATAGATTAGATATAATTTGATTGAACTTGTAAAGATTAGATACTTATTTTGATAATATTTATAGTGTATTTTATCGTTTAACTAAACACGTTTTTTTTTTATTTAGATTTTAAATATTTGTACATTTTAAAAATAAATAAAGATATTAAAGAAAGTGTAGATTAAAACGGTGACATGTCACAGCTCCCTCCCCACAGCTCACTTTTGATGTGTCATAAGTCCCTAAGGAACTTATGACATTTTGTAAAATAACACAAAGTAATGAAAAAAATTAAAAATGTCATAAGTCCCTTTATGATTTATGCCTTATAATTTCACAAATCGAAACTTTTATTATATATTTCTACATTGGGCTGATCGCTGGTCGGTTTCAAAATCAAAATTGTTCCTTTTTCCAGAGTCAAAAACGCCCAATTTTCGTCGAAATTCCTATATTTCGGAGAAAGGGAATATATTATCCCCAAAATTCTGGACCGTTTGGTTAAATTCCTGGAAAAGATTGCATATTGTTGTACAGCAATATAACAACTTTTTTCGTCATAATACTCTTTAAGGGACTTATGGCACTTAATAAAATATTTAAGTGTGTCAAAAGTCCCTCTATAAAAAATGTGTCATAACTCCCTAAGGGACAAGGGAGCTGTGACATGTCACCGATTAAAACTGAATTTTGTTTTAAGAATTTTATTTATAATTTTTTTGTGACGCAAGTTATTAGAATTGTTGGATATTTATTATAAGTCTCACTTCAATGGAACTATTCATTCTATTCAATAGCCTTTACTATCTTTAGATACTATTTAAAATATATCTTAAAACTAGTCTATAGTTTTACAAGGACTGATATAATATAATTATTTACAGGAGCTAATAACATTTTTATATAATTACAGAGAACATATCTGTAAAATTAATTGTATTCAAAATCAAAATATAAGGAATTCAAAAATCAAAATGAGGAAATTCTATAGCACTTTGATTATGACTTTTTTTTTTAATGTGTAAGGCCTCGAAACCAAGGAATTTGCTTTTACAAATCTTAATGTGCATATATACAATGAGTTCAATTTCAAAAAAAATGTTTTCCTGCATAATAAAATAATTAAAAAAATTTGTCATAAGTTATATTGTATTTTTTATTTAGTATAATAATTAACATTATCTTATCGTATTTAATTTACTTTGATTTAAATACAAATTTACTTTTTCAATTTAAATAAAAATTATCTTAGCTATTAAGGCGTTGTATTAAAATGAATCAATATATAATTAATTGTATTTCAGGTATATATTTACATAATTGGAAAGTATAATTAGTATGAAACCTCAAGGTTATCTTAGGTACATTTGTCCGAAATTTTATTTTAAGTTTTTTGGATGTACAAGTACATGTATGAATCATTTCAAATCTATAAAATCACATTTAATATTTTTCAATATTATCTAATTAATAATTGATTCATTGCAAATGTTTATTATTGTTCAAAATGATAAACTGGATATCGTGGTAGATAATATGATTCAGAAATGGGATGTTTTTCATTTTTATTCAAATCTATTTTATTAAGGTAAACTGCTTCTTCATAGGTCGGTGGCGCTATAAAAATAAATTATATTAATTAAGAATATTATATATATATATTAACTTGTGATCATTCGATTTCCTCATACCTAATTCATTTATTGGTCCTGTTATATTATCAGATTGTAGTGAACTTGAATTTTCAATTTGAAATGATTGATTATTTAATGGAATATTTCCCATACATATTGGAATTGTTACAGTTGGAGTCAAGTGCGGTCCAGATACGAAAGCTTTAATACGAAGTTCATAATATACCTGAATAATGCCACATATATTTTCTGGAGTTGATGGTGGAACTGCTGGAATTAATATATATGAATGCATCGATTCTTTGGATATATTTTTAATAGAAGTTAGGAAATTTTTTGCAACAGTAATAGTTTGAAATTTAGTTTTAGTTAATGGAAAACTACTTGTAAATTTTATAATTTTCTTTAAAGTAACAGTAATTCTTTCAATTCTTTTTCCACTCTCGTTATATAAATTAACAGTAACTGGTATAGTTTGGCCAGATACAAAACCAGTTTGAGGTGTTGAAGCTTCTAATATTAGTGGTTTACTAGCACAAAGCCAACAGCAAAACGTTTTTTGTATTTCTAAAGTTGTCGGTAGCTGAAAATTATATATATATATATATATATATATTTTTGGGTTCATAAATTATATGATGTTTAAAAATATTGATTTGATTTTGTAAAGGTATATGCTTACTCTTATAAATGGATCTTCTTTGTTGAGATCAGTTAGTTTAACAACAGTTAATGCAGCTGAAAATGTTTTATTAAATTTCCATGGACGTTCAAATACAACTTTATATGTATAACGTATGTATCCATAACTACCTTCAACGGATGATGGTAACTCTGGTGGTAGCACACAAGAGAAATTAAATGTATGAATTCCCTCATTTATAGTAATTGTATCACCTATAATTTATTAAATATAAAGTTATATATATTTTATATATTTATGTGTATTTACCTTTTGGAGATCCAATTAAGTATGTGACTGTGTGAGCATAAATTTCTTCAGCTCGATAAGTTTGCGAACTTGTTGATTTACTATCTCCCGTTCCTCTTTCTTCAGTTTCACTCCATTCAACTTTGGCTTGTCCATCAAAAATTAATGATATTCCTATATATATTATAAAATCAGGAATAACATTTTATTAAATATTATAGTTTACTCTAAGAATTTTTATAAAATTCTTAGTTTATTATTTTTTACAATTCTCGTTTTACCTTGAACATTGGTGGGTTTTTCCAGAATTATAACAGCGGTACCATTTACAACAGAACCACTATAAACAACTGATTGAGGAATTTGTTCAAATTTTATCTCACATTGTACCATGTTTTCTCTTTTATTTTGTTTATTTTTTTTTTCTTTTTTAAATTTTTAAAAAAGTACGAACCAACTAAAATGATATTTTAGTAAATACTGAAGATATTTTCGAAAATTATTTTTATTAACTTGTTTCAATATTCTGCCCGTGAGTCATGAGTCAATTTTTTACAATTTAATGATAAGATAAACAAAAAAAAAACCGGAGAAATAAAATGATGATAGCTCTTACGCGACTATCTGTAGGAGTAAATATGCTCCCTTTAAAATAAAAAGCTATATTGCTGCAATATTAAAGCTTTTTGGTTATTTAAAATTCTATTATAGCCAATGTTATGTTACTGTAATCTCTGATCAGTAATATTAAAAAAATGATTTTGATTCATAGTGAGTGAATGACTCATAGATTTTTTTTTGAGTATTTGCATTTTGCATTTCAGTGCATTTGTGTACATTTCACACTATACTATTTATTTTGTGTGAGGGTATATCAGGTTAGACTTACCTTCTTATTAAGGTGGGTTTCTGAGCTCAACACCCAATTAAATTCAATGGTTAACGTTTGCAGAAAATTTGGTCTATCTAGTGTTGGTACCCAACTTCTATTTTTGGGTATGCCAGAGTCTAGGCCAGAATCCAAAACGTCTTTGGATTTTAATTAAAATTATTAATATTTAATTAATAGAGGTTTTCAATTATAAAATATGAGTAGGTACTATATATTTATTTTGGGGCCTCGGAGGATTAGTGTCTTAGCATTTGGCTTACTAACCGAGACAGTACGGATTCGATTTTGATATAATTGAAAACAAATATTGAAAAATAAGTTTTCTCTACAAATCCCCATGGTGACCAAATATAATTTAAAATATACAAAAATATAATATAACAAATATTGAAAGTGGGATGTACAACGAGCCGCAAGGATGTGTTAGAATGGCACATGCTAATCTTCCATAACAAACAAAAACAACATGTATTTTATATCTTATTATTTGATTTAAATGATTCATATTTTTCAATATTATAAAATATGTATTAAATAAATTACAATATTAAGAATTAAGAGATTACGTTTCAAGTACTATAATTTAAAGCAAACTTAATTTTTAGTGTGAAATGCTTGATTTTTAATATTTTTTAATGGAGTATTTCCAATAAAAATAGGAATAGTTATAATAGGACTCGTGTATGGTCCGCTTATGATAGTCTTAATACGAAGTTCATAATTTATTTGAATAAAACGGCAAATTAATTTTGATGTTGTTGATGGAACTACTGGAATAAATAAATCAACATGCAGTGATTGTTTGGGGTCATTTTCAATTGAATCCAAAACAATTTTTGCAACAGATGTAGTTTCTAATTTTGTTTTAGTTGATGGTGAATGACTAGTACACTTTATGATTTGCTCTAAAGTAACATCAATTCTATTAATATTTGCTCTACTTTCATTGTATAAATTAATTGTTAATGGTAGAGATTGTCCAGAAAAATAAGCAGTTTGTGGTGTAGAAGCTTCCACTATTAGCGATTTGATAGAAAAAAACCAACAAAGAAAATTTTTTTGTACTTTTAAAGTTAACGGGAGCTAGAAAATAAGTGAATTATATTCATATTGTTTTAAAAATATTTATTTGATATTTAAAATGATGCTTACTTTTATTTGTGGGTCTTCTTTATTGAGATCAGTTAGATTAAGAACTGTTAATCGAACTTCAAATGTTTTATCGAATTTCCATGGAAGATCAAAGATAACTTTAGCTGTATAACGAACATGTCCATATTTACATTCAATTGAAGAAGGTAGTTCCGGTGGAAGCAAACAGGAAAAAGTATATGTATGAATCCCTGCATCTAATGTTATTCCACCACCTGGGAATTATAGTATGAATAGATAAATAAACTTAAATTTTTGAATTTTGGTTAATTTAAAGTTAACCTTTTGAGGATCCAATTAGGTAATTGACTGTATAAATATACTTTTCGTCAGCTTTATAAGTTTCCACAGTGAAAACTTCGTTATCAGAACTTGCGTTTCCAAAAGTTATATGATTTGTGGTTTCTTCATATTCATCTTCTCCCCATTCAACATGTGCTATTCCATCAAAAATTAATGCTATTCCTATATATAATAAAATTAAAAATATTATATATTATTATTATTTATGTATTTGTTCAGGTAAAGAAGATATATAACTAACGCATTCTGGATGTGTTCTATTATAAAAAAATAAAAATATAAATGATTTATTGGATGTGTTCTATAATAGAAAATAAGATAAGCAGACTTTAAAAATAATTTATTTATTTTTTATAAATTCAAATTAATTTAAATCTTTATGAATTAGTTCATTTTAGTTTTTAAAACTAACAGAATATTTACTGAAAATTTTGTTTACTAAGTATTAAAACATTTTGTTATTAAAAATTAAGACTATATGCTTCACAGGATTAGTTCTGTTGTAAGTATTCATTACTTTCAGTAAAAATCTGGATTAGAGGTGAAGGTTCAATGTATATTTTTTTCCTTTAAGTAATTTCAAACCCAAATGTATGCTTTTAGGTGAAAATTCAATGTACGTCGATAAACGTATGAAAGTTGGTCAACTTTCAACTTGTGTATTTTTTACGCTTTTTAAAACTAGCTAACGCCCGATGCGCTTTGATGCTCCTCTCAATAATAATAATTGTATAATTTAAGTTGATGTTATTGTAAAAAGTTAACACCAAAATTACACATGCTGTAAATGTTAATCTAAAAATTTATTAGAGCAATTGTTTTTTAAACGATTTTTCTAGGATTATCCTAGCAATTTTTCAACGAATTTATCTAATTTCCCTTGAAACTTTTCATAATTATTAATAACGCTCAAAAATATTAGTTCACTTGACATTTTTCACCAGAACTCACCATTCTCAACTCAATTGCCAAGCACCACCTGTTTTAGAAAATATTTTTTTAAAGTTTTTGTTTCGCAATCGGTTAAAGGAAGTCAAAAAATTTTTTTTTTAAAATTTCCCTAAATTCAAAGAAATATTACCTACTTCGCAAAATTGAACGTAATTTGCGTGCAAAAATTTTTTTTTGACCAACCATCGGGCCGGTATGAGTTAACAAGTTCCAAATCTGTTAACAAACAAACAAAAAAACTTTCGCTTTTATATATATTAATAGTTAAATAAATGAACTAGGTACTATTTTATAAAAAGATTTAAAAAAAAATCTCTTTGTTTACAATTTTGAAATGCTTTCAAAAGTTTTTATTAGATTTTCAAGGTATCAAAAAAACTATAACTGTTAAATAGTAGAATCCATATATCGAGTTTCCACCCTTTGAATTGCTTGAAATTTGAAAAACAAATTTTTTTATAATTGTTTATTTCCCAAAATTAATTGAAAAATCACAAAATTTTCAAAACCCCAACACAAAATCAAATTCAAAATTTATAAAAGTAGACCACGTAACTTATTCATCTTCAAGTTTTTAAGATACAACAAGAAATTATGTGAGTAATTTGTTTATTTTTTGTGTATCTATTCCTAGAATCGAAGCCTAATCTGCGTTATACAAAAAGTAACGGTTGCGACTTTATTTAAGAATATGGTATTGATATACAATATATAAATTTTTTACAAATGTAATAATGGGTAATAACGCATTTTCATTTTATTTAATACATTATTATGGTAATGCATACAAATCATAAATTATTCCGAATTTAAAATCCAGTAAATCCAGTATCTAAATATAAATAACATCTATTTTACTATAATTCATTCTGTGACGGGCAAACAACTAGCTAAATATAATTGTTTTTCTATAATTTTTATAAAAGTTTTTAATTTTACCTCGAACATTCAGGGGTTTTTCCAAAGTTATTACTGCTTCACCAATCACAACAGAACCACTATAAACAACTGATTGAGAAGTTTGTTTAAATTTTATGTCACATTTTATCATTTTATTTTTGTATTTTGGTTTTTTTTCTTTTTTACATCAATTTTTAAAAACTACGAACCATCTTAAAGGTATTTGAGTAAATACTGAAAGCATTCCCAAAATTTTATTTTGCATTTAATCTTAAATTCAAAAAATTCCACCGGTTCAAAATTTCGCTCAGCTCAGTCTATTTAAACACTGATAATAATTATGATTTTATTGAGTAATATAGTGTTCTCAAAGCTTTTTAAGTTTTCGGATTTATCGCATTGTTATATGGTTTCTCTCTTGCTAATTAAAATAAAATTTGAGTATAAAATACTGAGCAGTAGTTTTATTTATCATTATAATAATTATAACTTGTTTATATTTTAACATTCGCACAAACGCATTTCGAAGGTGTATACTAAATTTCCAATACGCTTGGGACACTGTCTACTCACAGTCAGTTTAATTCTCTTTCTCGTTTATTAAATAAACTTTTAGAACGTTTTATGCTTCACATAAACTTTTTCGCACCACTAAGACAAAATTATAATTTATTTTAGCAATATAAAAGCTTAAATATTATACTAAACATTTTTTTATTTATTTTAAAAGTTTATAAACAATTTGAATGAAATCATCAAGTATTGGTTTTGATTATGAACAACTGACGTCCCATCGAATTTTTAACTTAACTTTTTTATAAAAAAAGAATAATATTTTTATTTGTTTTTAGATTTTAATTTGTGAAATCCAAAATAAATAATTTATAAAAATTTTACATCTTTTTTTTGTCAATTCAATTGTCTGTCCCGCTTTTTATATAACTACTAGCTAATACCCGGTGCGCGTTGCTGCGCCTCTCAATGGAGGTTTAATTGAATTTGATGTTACTGCAAAAAGTTAACACAAAACTTCACACGGTTTACACATGTAAATTTTAAAATGTGTGAAAGCAATCTTTTTAAAACGATTTTTCTAGGATTATTCTAGTAATTTTTGAAACTTTCTGTAATTCAAAGCAGTACGAACTACTTTCCAAATTTTGACGTAATTTACTTCCAAAAAATTTTTTGGAAAAATCGCAAGACCGACTGTTAACAGACTCAACTCCATTTTCAAGTTGCTTCACACATATAAAATTTGAGGAAACCGGTCAAATCGTTTCTACTTTAGAGTTAAGTAACGCAAAAATCTATTAAAAGCCACTGTGCCCCACTGGGTCAACGGAACTACACTTTCTCTTTGGGCAAAGCAGTATTGCGCAAAATTGGACGTAATTTGCTTCCAAATCACTCAACAGAATTTTTTTGGGGCTTTCTTTTTAGCCAAAGCAGTACTTCGCAAATTTTGACAATATTAGCTTCCAAAATTATTTTGACCAACCGTCGGGCCGACATGGGTTAACAAATTCCATATCTGTTAATAGTGTCAACTCAATTCTCACAGGGGAGCACGTATACAAAATTTAAAGAAAATCGGTCAAACCGTTTTTAATTTAGAGTTAAGTATTGAAAAAACCTATAAAAAGCTGTTGGCCCCAATGGGTTAATGCAAGTCAATAAAATTTTTTTCTGGGTTTTCTTTTTAGCCAAAGCAGAATTTCATAAAATCGGACAAAATTCGGACCCAACATTTTTTTTGACACCCCGTCGGCCCAACATGGGTTAATAAATTCCAAAACTGTTAATAGTGTCAACTCAATTCTCAAGGAGCATCACGTATCCAAAATTTGAAGTCAATTGGTCGAACCGTTTCGAATTTAGTGTAAAGTATTGAAAAAACCTATAAAAAGCTTTTGGGCCGCAATGGGTTAATGGAACTCAACAAAATTTTTTTTGGGGATTTCTTTAAAGGTAAAGCAGAATTTCGTAAGATCGGACAAAATTTGGACCCAAAATTTTTTTGACCACCTGTCGGCCCGACATGGGTTAACAAATTCCAAAACTGTTAATAGTGTCAACTCAATTCTCAAGGAGAATCACGTATACAAAATTTGAAGTCAATCGGTCAAACCGTTTCGAATTTAGAGTAAAATATTGAAAAAAGCTATAAAAAGCTGTTGGGCCGCAATGGGTTAATGGAACTCAACAAAATTTTTTTTGGGGCTTTTTTTTAAGCCAAAGCAGAATTTCGTAAAATCGGACAAAATTTGGACCCAAAATTTTTTTTGACCACCCGTCGGCCCGACATGGGTTAACAAATTCCAAAACTGTCAATAGTGTCTACTCAATTCTCAAAGAGCATCACGTATACAAAATTTGAAGTCAATCGGTCAAACCGTTTCGAAGTTAGAGTAAAGTATTGAAAAAACCTATAAAAAGCTGTTGGGCCGCAAAGGGTTAATGGAATTCAACAAAAATTTTTTTGGGGCTTTCTTTTAAACCAAAGCAGAATTTCGTAAAATCGGACAAAGTTTGGACCCAAAATTTTTTTTGACCACCCGTCGGCCCGACATGGGTTAACAAATTCCAAAACTGTTAATAGTGTCTACTCAATTCTCAAAGAGCATCACGTATACAAAATTTGAAGTCAATCGGTCAAACCGTTTTCATTTTAGAACAAAGAAGTTTAAATACTTGCACCACAGCCCCAACTTGGCGGTCCGTTAGAGCAAAATTTTTGGGCCACGATTTCTTTCCGTACCCAAAAACCTCTATATACAAATTTTCATGAAAATCGGCTGGGCAGTTTAGGAGTCTATTCGCTACATACAAACAAACAAACAAACAAACAAACAAACAAACAAACATTCCCTTTTATATATATAGATTACATTTTTTAATCAAAGATAAATTTAATTTAAAATAATATTTATAAGTTACAAACTGTTCTGGAACTGAATAATCTGGCATTTAATACAAGTGTGTAGATAATTATAATTAAAAATTTTTGGAATTATAATGATTTAGCCATTTTTTTTTTTTTCATTGGACATCACCAATTTAATTACCTAAAAAAAATTGAATATAATTATTAGAAAAACTTTATAATTCATAATAAATTACTTATAGCTCACCGACGTCACTAAATATTATTTGTCTTCATGGATTTGGATTATTTCTATTTTGGAAAGTAAGATTTTGAATATTATTAAATGGAATATTTCCTATAAAAATAGGAATAGTTATAATTGGACTTGTATATGCTGAGCTTAGGTTAGTTTTAACACGAAGCTTATAATTTACATCAATTAAACGGGTAGTTAATTTTGATGTTGTTGATGGAAGTACTGGAATAAATAAATCAACATTCAGTGATTGTTTGGGCACATTTTTAATTGAATCCAAAACAATATTTGCAACAGATGTAGTTTCTAATTCAGTTTTAGTTGATGGTGAATGACTAGTACACTTTATGATTTGCTTTAAAGTAACATCAATTGAATAAATATTTGTTCTACTCTCATTATATAAATTGATAGTTAGTGGTAGAAATTGCCCAGAAAAAAAAACAGTTTGTGGTGTAGAAGCTTCCACTATTAGCGATTTGATTGAAAAAAACGAACAAAGAAAGGTTTTTTCTACTTTTAAAATTAATGGGAGCTAGAAAATAAATAAAATATTCCTATAGGCTTAAAGATATTTATTTAAAATGATGCTTACTTTTTTTTGTGGGTCTTCGTTATTGAGATCAGTTTGATTAAGAATTGTAAATGGAACTTCAAATGTTTTATCGAAATTCCAGGGACGGTGGATGACAACTTTTGCCGTATAACGAATATGCCCATATTTAGATTCAATTGAAGAAGGGAGATTTTGTGGAAGCAAAATAGAAAAAGTATTTCTAAGAGTTCCATCTAATGTTATTGCAGCACCTGAGAAATATAGCATGAGTTGATAAATGTACCGATGCTTAGTAGTTAATTTATGTTTTTTAAGTTTTTGTATTAAAATAATATTTAAATTAACCATTTGAGGATCCCCATAGGTAAGTGACTTCGTGAATATAATCTTTGTCATCTTTGTATGTTACCACATTTTGAGTCCATTCAACATGAGCTATTCCATCAATTATTAATGCTATTCCTATAAAAATAAAATTAAAAAAATTATATATAATTGTATGTTTTTAATTTTACCTCGAACATTCAGGAGATTTCCCAAAGTTATTACTACTTCACCAGTAATAACAGAACCACTATAAACAGCTGAATGAGAAGTTTGTTCAATATTGATGTAACAATTTATCATTTTATTTTTGTATTGTTTTTGTTTTTTTTTATATAATCAAATTTTTCTGTTTTATTATCAAAAATTAAAAATTGCGAACAATCTTAAAGGTATTTGAGTAAATACTGAAAGCATTCCCAAAATTTTATTTTTTATTTAATCTTAAATTCAAAAAATTCCACCGGTTCAAAATTTCGTTCAGCTCAGTCTATTTAAACACTGATAATAATTATGATTTTATTGAGTAATATAGTGTTCTCAAAGCTTTTTAAGTTTTCGGATTTATCGCATTGTTATATGGTTTCTCTCTTGCTAATTAAAAAAAAATTTTGTGTATAAAATACTGAGCAGTAGTTTTATTTATCATTATAATGATTATAACTTCGGTGGTGTATACTGAATTTGCCATTACATTTGTGACGTAGAGAGGGAGGGGATTTAGAACTCATAGTTATGGATCTGATCAGAATAGAAAAATAAATCGATTTAGCTATGTGTGTCTGCCGGTCCAGCCGTCCCCACCATAACTTACAAAAAATAAAGGAGCTATTTATGCAATAACCGTCATCGTTGTATTTTGGTTTTTTTTTTATCAAATTTTGAATTAAAAATTGTGAACCATCTTAAAGGTATTTCAGTAAATACCGAAAGCATTTTTTAATTTTAAAATTTCATTTGTTCAAAAATTCTCTAAGCTAAGTCTCTTTACCTGATAAGAATAATAATTTTATTAAGTAATAAAGTTTTTTAATTTATAACTCACTTATCACTACATAGTTTTTATTATGTTATACATATTTGATAAGTTTCTACATTCTAAATTTTGGACACGAATTAAGTATTTTAACTGTAAGTTATCGATTTTGCAAATAAATTTAAACTTTTCAAAAATTAAGTTTTTAATAAAATAAAGATTTGATTAATTATTTAAATATTAAATTATATTTAATTTTTATTATTAATAAAGTTTGGATTAGAACACTTTATACAATAATATAAAATTTATATATATATATATTATAATTTGATTTTTATTTATTAAATATTACTTAAATATGATTGAATATCACGTATTTGTGGCCTGAAATTATACACTGGATATTCTGTTAATTTTTTTGAGGACATATAAGTTGCTTCTTCGTATGTAGGGGGATCTGCAAAAGAAGAAAAAGAAATAAAATAGTTTTATTAAAATTTTAAAAATAATAATAAAATTGTATTTTAATTTCAATATACTTAATCCAATATCTCTTGCAAATATTTCTGGTGTTCTTGGTGTATATTTTAAACTGTGTAATTTTGATACAGAATTATCCTTTAAATTTCTTAATGGAATATTACCAATTATAATTGGTATTGATGTTAATAATTTTGAATCAGAACCTTTAACAGTTGCCTTAATACGTAATTCATAATTCAATTGTATTATACGGCATATATTTTCTGTGCATGTTGGTGGTAATGGTGGTATTGGTAAATGAATTACTAATGATTCTTGTTCAGAATTTGTTAATAAATTTGTTATTAATCTTTTAACAATAAATTCTTCCGTTTTAGTTCTTTGTCGTGGAAATTCACTTGTATATTTCATTATTAAATGTAATGAACTTATAATTTGATTAACAAATCTAAAACCTCTATTTGTTATATTAACAGTTACTGATATATTTTGACCGCAAACATATCCTGATTGTGGAATATGAGCTGTCAATTTAATTGGATCACTTAAACATGGCCAACATAATTGTCTTTCTTGAGCCTCAGTTATTGAAGGTAACTGAAATGTACGATATATTAATAATTCTTTACTTTTATATAAATATATTATATTTTATATATATACCCTTATCATTGGTTGTTCAAAATTAAGATCAGATAATCTATGAACGGTAAAATATGTTGTAAAAGCTTCAGGAGATTTATTTAATTTACTAAATTCAACAATTGCTTTAGCATAATACCGAATCCTGCCAAAATGTCCTTCTACTGAAGATGGCAATTGTGCTGGCAAATTAAATGAAAATTCATATGAATGATAACCTTCATGTAAGTGATTATTCCCTGTATAAAAGAAATGTAATTTAATAGTATTGAATTTAAATGTTGTTGTTTTTTAACCATCAACTGATCCAAATAGATAAGTAACACTTTCAAAATAATCTTCTTTAGACATATACCGAACACATTCTGTTCTGTCATTTGATGGATCACATTTAGTATTTGAATTTGATAGAAAAACATTTGCTTTACCACTTATTAATAATTTAACTCCTAAAATTATGTTAAATTAAAAATAAATTTCTATTAAAAATTATTTAAATTATATGTACCATGAATGTTAATAGGGTTGACTAATATAAGATTAACTTCTCCAGTAATTGTTGCACCAGTGAAATAAACTTTAAATGGATTATCTTTTAATCTAATAATACCTTCTATTTGACTCATTATTAAATATTATTATTAATTTATATTTTTTTTAAATTTTTTTTTTTAAATATAGTAAATTAATAAAAGGTTTAATTGAAACTAAAAATAAAATAAATTTTTAAGTAAATATATGATATCAGAATTTTTTTTTATTTTTCAATGAATAAATTTTTGCATTAATTTTTATTGTGTGGAATTTCATTTGTGGTCTAAGCGATTCTTCTTTGGAATATAAAGGTATTGTAATCGGGAAGGTATTGTAAAATTTAATCTAATACACTTTTATCTAATATGGTGACAAGATGCAGGTTAGGAATTGACAAGTATATATATAGTAGTACCAGCGTTAGCTTCCGAGTTCATTTAATGACACTTGTTAATCCATTTGCAAGATAACTTCATTAAGTAATGTTGATAAATTTAATGTATAATAGATTAATCAAATTACAAAAGAAAATTAGTGATTGCATTTTGTAAATAAAGAAATCATCTTTAAATTGTTATAAAAGAGTTTTGCCATGCATCTTTTATGCCTATGAAATTTTAGATAAATTGAAGTTGTGGTTTGGTTAGCTGCCACCCACAATATCCCAAACCTTAGCAAACATATTTTCAAATTACCAATGCAGAATAACATATGAATATTTTAACCAGTTGATTCGACTTATATTGAATTTTTGAAAAATTTAAATCTCCTGTTTTTGTAACACAGTATACAAAAAAGTCGAAGGGAAAATCAATAATTATAGTTATTGTTTGCCATTTAAAAATACGAACTAAAATTATATTGAATGTCTAACATTTTGGAACTATAAAATAAAATTATATTATAAAAACCACATTATACAAATACTTTTTAATATGATTATGATTCATTGTATTTTTATAATAATCTTTGAGTTATTTAACATTTAACTCATTAATTATTTATTAATTTCTAAAAAATATTTATTTAAATTGCAATGTGATTCTTTTTTGATTAAATTTATAAATTTACTTTAATTAAATTTATTATATAAATATTTTTAATAATAAACTAATTTCTCACCCAGGAACTTTTTACTTTCAACGATAGGGCACAATTGGATGAATCCTAAAACTCGAAAAGATTGACTGAGAATTTGTGACCTATGAAAATTTTCCATTTTAAAAAAAATAAACAACAAAAAGTTTTATCTTAAATTTATTTAATTAAATAATATTTTAAATAAAATATTAAATATCAGATGAAAAATTTAAAAGTTGTATTAATTATCTTTATGATATTGAAATTCGATATAAATTTTACGCTCTCAATTTACTGCGAATCCAATCTTCATAACTAGATACTCTTGTATAAATGGCAGGCCAATTTTCTACACCACATTTATAACCAAATGATACAACTCCTTCGATAGCCCAACTGAGACCAATCATTTTCATTAATGGTCCACCAGAATCACCAGTACAACTGTCTTTATAAGATTCTCCACCAGCACATAATTGATCTTCAATAATATTAACATTTTGTGTTGCAAATTTACCTGCACAAACTGTTTGATTTACAACTGGTACTAGAAGTTTTTGTTTTACATCAGCTTTAGAAGCTAAAATATAAATAAAAAAAAAAGTGTACATGAATTCTAGGAACAAAAATTAAACTTTATTAATAAAATAATAAAAATTTACCGGTTCTTGTTCGACCCCATCCAGATACTGTTAATTTTTCATTGGGACCACTTTTTAATAAATTAAGAGCACTAGGCAAACAGACAGGTCTTATATAATTTGTATAATTAACATGATTTTTTAAACGTATTAGACCAATATCATTATATCGATGTGGTGATGTTTCATTAAATCCTTCGTGTGGTATAATTTCTTCAATTTCAACTGTTACCGGTTTATCGGCACAATTATTTTTTAATTTAGGATCATCACAATCTTCTACCGTTCTTAAATCATGTTCTCCTAATCGGACTGAAATTCTTAAATTTAAAATATTATAAGAAGAGAATTATGTAAATAATATAAAATTCATACAATTGATCACCATTTTCTAAATTTTTTCCTTTAATACAATGTGCAGCTGTAAGAATGTATTTTGAATTTATTAATGATCCAGAACAGTTATGACTAACATCTCCATTTTCTAAAAATTAAATGGAAAAAGGGAATAAACTAAAATGCATTTAAAAAGTTTTACAGATATGTAATGTATGCTTTATTTTTTTTATTTATGAACAGTCCCCAACCACATACAATGTGATAAGTGAGTGATTCAGCCTTTTCTTTTCAAGTGTGACAGTTATTTATTTTATATTTTGATTAAATCTATCTATATATATAAAAGAGAAAGTTTGTTTGTTTGTTTGTATGTAGCGAATAGACTCCTAAACTGCTCAGCCGATTTTCATGAAAATTTGTATATAGAGATTTTTGGGTACGGAAAGAAATCGTGGCCCAAAAATTTTGCTCTCGCCAAGTTGAGGCTGTGGTGCAAGTATTTAAACTTCTTTGTTCTAAAATGAAAACGGTTTGACCGATTGACTTCAAATTTTGTATACGTGATGCTCTTTGAGAATTGGGTTGACCCTATTAACAGTTTTGGAATTTGTTAACCCATGTCGGGCCGACGGGTGGTCAAAAAAAATTTTGGGTTCAAAATTTTGTCCGATTTTTCGAAATTCTGTTTTGGCTTAAAAGAAAAATTTTTTGGAAGTAAATTACGTCAAATTTTGGAAAATAGTTTGTACTGCTTTGAATTACAGAAAGTTTCAAAAATTACTAAATAATCCTAGAAAAATCGTTTTAAAAAGATTGCTTTCATACATTTTTAAATTTACGTGTGTAAACCGTGGATAATTTTTGTGTTAACTTTTTGCAGTAACATCAAATTCAATTAAACCTCCATTGAAAGGCGCAGCAACGCGCACCGGGTATTAGCTAGTTATTTATATAAATTATATTTTGTTATTAGATATGATCATTTATTTCAAATTAAAAAAAAAAAAACAATATTTGAACTTGTTCAATGCATTGATTAATCTTGGATATTTTAAATAATTATAAAACAACTTTATAAACTTGTTTTTAATTTATTAATAAAATTAGTTAGTAATATCTATTTGACTACTATGTATACTAATACAGCTTTTAGCACATTTTCAAAAAATTTTGCAAAAATGTGCCTATATAGCTTCACTCTGTTCGTCCGTCCGTCCGTATGTTTACAAAACTTTTACACCGTTTGAAATAGAGTAAAGAAATTTTAACCACGGGTAGATATTACAAAAAAACTAATTTCGTAGAAGCCCCAGCCCCAACCATTACTAAGCTACAGCCCCCGAAAGTTGGAAAGCCCTATTTTTTAATTGTTATAACAAAAGTTCTGTTAAGTGTATTTTCAATCTGACAAAAACGGCAAAAGATAGCAGGTTTTATAAACTTTATAAATTTTTAAAAGGCAAATGTTTAGGGTTGCCATACGGTACTAAAATTTACAATTATGCAAAACTCAATTTTTACAAAATTTTTGGCCACTCATATTTTCTAAACAGTTCAATCTAGGGTCTTGAAATTTTGGGAGAAGTTAGATCCTCCAAAATTAATAGGAGTCGGTTAACAAAATTTTTTCGTCGCGTCCCCTGTTTAGGAGCTATGAGGACACGAAAATTTAAATTTTGCTATTTTCAAACACCTGTAACTTGAATACCTGTTCAAATTTTTTTTTTACAAATATACAAAATTTAAAGTTGCAGCATTATATTTCCACATACGTTAAAGGTTTTTCTTAAATTTGAAAAGGTTTCTTTAAATTGAAGAAATTGTCTCTTAGTTTTAACCATTTTCGCTTAGATAATAAAATTCTAGATAAAATTACAAATTTTGGTGGAATTCACACTTGATTTCCTAGAACCGAAAAAAATAGATGGATGAGGACATGAGGGGGTGTGGGTAGATCCATCATAAGTTAGCTAAAATTTGGGAACCTTCCCCATTGAAGGGCTACTAGGCTTTAAAAATTAAAATTTTTATGTTTTTATAAAACAGTAACTTATTAACCAGTGTTAATTTTTCCAAAATTAAACGTTAACATTGAAGCTCCAACATTATATTTCGCACTTTTCAACAGGCTTTCTTGAGTGCATTGGGATTATATTCTAAGTAATTATTTTACTATTAGCCATAATTAATAAATTGATGAAATATCTAAATTTTAATATTATCATTTATTTTTATTTATATTTTTATAAAAATAAATCATAAAATACTCAGTAAGAAACCCTTGGTTTTTTTTCTCACTTGTTTTATTATTGTTATTGAAAATTAAAAAAAAAAACTTTACTACGTCATAAATAAAAAAGAAACAAAGAATTTCTAAAGTAGATAGAGCTTTCGTACTTTATATTTTGTTAGGGAATTCCAATATTTTAATATAAAATTGTATATTCATATTCTGTAAGCGATTGATATTTTATTATTATTTATTAATTCGTAATACATACATAAGTTTATTTACATGCGTTTACTACTGGTTCCTAGAACCCCTGGTGGCCATAGGGCGTCAATTACCAGTGGTGGGACATATGCTTTAATGTACAAATCATTTATTTTAAAAAAAATTTCTAACACTAGCTTTCTCATAATTTGTATTTTTAGATAGCGGGGAAACTATAAGCTCTATTTTCATACTTGAAAGGTTGAGAGGGCCTGGTGTCGGAAAAATTATAACAGTGTCTTTAAGGCTAATAGTCTTGGAAATATATCGATATATTTTTTTTTATTCTAAAATTGTAAACTAGGAGTATGATCCTTTGTACTTAAAGTAGTTGTGATTGTATGGGATAGTATAATGATGGTCGGAAAAAAAAAGTATAAAGGGGATTTAAATAATAAATTCGAGAATAACCCGTTAAGATTCTTCGTAGTTTAGAAATACGGAAGATGGTAATAAATTCCACATTTCTAACAACAAACGAATTGCTTTAACCAGTAGAGTACCGCTTAAGTAGTTCCAAATAGTAGGACCGCGCATTTGCTGCCCTTAAGAGTTTCCAAAACTATTGAAATTATCGAGATGATAGCTTTAGGTATATGATTTGAGGTTTGTAGCACTTGTTATATTAAAATGAAATATATTATATATATATATATATATATATACTTACTATTTTTATATTCTAATAATGCCATCCATTGAAATTCACCTATTTCAGCATCTATGCCATCCAAAATACGTTGATCTAGAAACGATGGGCCACATTGTGGCGATGGTGGTAATTTGGAACTATCTTGATGTTTATTTAATTCTATTAAAAATGCATCAGTTGGAACGGGTTTAGAAATGTCGATATCAATTGTATATGATGTTTCATTTGTACAACAAACATGTGGAACAGGTCCAATACCATTAATACATTGTGATGCTTGGAAAAATTTTATATCATATTCGGTTAGGGGTTCTTTTTCAAGGGCTTTATATAAAATTTTACATTTATATATTGATACACATTTACCCGCTGTCCCATTAGGATTATAACATACGGTTTGTTCTTCTTTTTTTTTAAAAATTAAAATAAAAAAATAAATAAAATAATAAATTAGTATATTAATATGTTATATGTACAAATATTAAAAATTAGAAATTAATATAAAAACTTGCTTTTTGATTTTTGTTCTTGATGACTTATTCCTATCACAGTAAAAACTAGTAAAATTTTAAATATAATTATTAAATTAATCATTGCAATTAATAAGTATTAATTAAGATATTATTATGCAGTTTCAATTCAATAATATTATTTTATCTTATTATATATATATATATATATATATATATATAAATATATATATATATATAAATATATATATATATATAAATGTATAAAAAACGAATAATTTTTAATAATAGAGTAAAAAAATATTTAAAGAAAAATCCGTGTTATTCCGTATGCCGTGATAGATGAAACTAAATTAAGCTTTTAAAAAAAATTAGCTTTAAGCGTTCCTTGGATTTAAGATTTATATTTTAATTTGTAGTTGTGGTGGGAATTCATTAACTTTCTTTAACATGGGATTTATGTTTTTTTTTTGTGTAGGTTTATTTATTTAAATTTTGATTTCAGTTTTGCTGGTTTTTGTTGATATTTTGATTTGGATGAATGATATTGTATTCTTAATTATGTTAGGCAGACGTTAAAGTCTATTGAGAGCTCTTAATATAGGAAACTCGTTTAAATTTTTTTAATTGTATATTGTTTGTTTTCTTAAAACGGTTTTTATGTCCATATTTTATTAAGTGATTTATGATTAAAATGCCGGGTCAATTTTAAACTTTGGAATTATTTTGAATAAACGTTGTTCAATACCTACCTTTAAATGCATATACTTGTAGTTATATTTTGTATAAGTTAAGTCGAGTTGAAAACCAGTTAAAAGTTATTTTTACTTTTCCTGTTATTTTAAACTGCAACTTAAGTCTTCGTTCAGCTAAATGATTTATATTACACTTTTCATACTAAATAATAATTTTTAAAACATTACATTGTTAAATTTTTTTAAATAAAATTTTTTTATTTTAAAAAAAATAAATAACAAAAAATTTTATCTTAAAATTATTTAATTGTATTTTAAATAAAATATCAATTATCAGATCAGATTTGATTTTTTTTAATATGAGAATTAATTTTATGGTTTCAATTTACTTCTAATCCAATCTTCATAACCAGATACTCTAGTATAAATAGCAGGCCAATGTTCTAGACCACATTTATAACCAAACGATACAACTCCTTCGATAACCCAATAACGATCCGCCATTTTCATTAATGGTCCACCTGAATCACCATCACAACTATCTTTATAAAATTCTCCGCCAGCACATAATTGATTATCAATAATATTAACAGATTGTGTTGCAAATTTAGCTTCACAATCAGATTGATCTACAACTGGTACTGCCAGTTTTTGTTTGACATCAGATCTTGGAGCTAAAATAAAAAACAAATTTCAGTTATTTATTTAAAATAATAAAAAACTAAAACAATTTGAAAATATAAATGAATTATTTACAAATTTTAAAAATAAGTTATTACTCACCTGATACAGTTCGACCCCAACCAGATACTGTTAATTGATGGTCAGGTAAACTTCTTAATAAATTAACAGCACTTGGCAAACATATAGCCCTTATATAATTTGTATAATTAACAGGATTTTTTAAACGTATTAAACCAATATCATTATATCGATGCGGTGATGTATCATTGTATCCTTCGTGTGGTATAATTTCATCAACTTCAACTACCAACGGTGCATCTGCACAAGTAAGCTCTATATTAGGATCATCGCAATCTATTTCTGTTCTTAAATCATGTTCTCCTAATCGAACAGAAATTCTTTAAATTTAAAATATATATAATAAAATGTTATTATAAGCATAAAATTATCTAAGATAATATAAAATACTTACAATTGATCACCCTTTTCAAAAATTTTTCCTTTAATACAATGTGCAGCTGTTAGAATGTATTTTGAATTTATTAGGGATCCAGCACAATTTTGAATAACTTGTCCATTTTCTAAAAAAAAAATATAATTAAAAATTTAGTTAAAATGAGTATCAAAAAGATTTTAAAATATATTTAAATTAAACAATAGATTTTATGTAATATAATATGTATATACCAAGTTCGTTTACTTAAGATTTTAATTTTTAGTTCATTCAACATCAAAATCAAGCACAAAAGTATAATTCTGAACTTGCGAGTGCGGGGGAATTTTTTAAAAAGCAATATTTACAAAAAATTTAAATATTTCAAATGATTTTTTTTTAATTTTTTATGTTTATTAATTAATATTTCTGAATTATTAATTACCTTCAAAAATTCATTATGTGGTTTTAAATTATTTTAAATTCAAGACGAGAAATTATTTTACATTTTCAATACCAAACTTAAAATCTATATAATTTTTAAAATTTCGAGGATAACTTTGATTCATGTTAATCTTTATAGAAACTAAAACTACATGAATTGTGATTATTTTACGATTCATAATCAGATAACTTATAAGTAATTGTGCTCACTATTCATTAAAATGTATTTAAAAAATATTTAACTGTAGGTATATAATTATATTTATTAATAAATTAAAAAAAAAATTAAATTTAAATTATTTTATATTAATAAAAATAGTTTTTTAAGAAAAGCTTTTTTTAATTACGTTTTAAAACTGTTTAACAACCTGTTATATTTAAAATGTTACATGCACATTTTTTTTTTTAATTTAATTTCAAGTTTAATTGTATTAAAGTTAATTGCATCTCCCTTTATTAAAATTAACATATAAATCTTTTTTAATTGCGTTTTTTTTTGTTATTTACATAGGGAAAAATTAGGAATTAAAATTCATTTAAAATTATGGTACCTATTTAAAATACTGAAATTTAATACTAATAAAAGATTAAAAGTTTCTTTTTTTTTCGATCTACTCAATATTCTTTGAACTATGGTCTTTGATACAAAAATAAATAGAGAATAGGTACTCTTTAGTGAGAGAATAAAATTTATTATTGTTTTAATTTGAAGTTCTGTGCTCTTCTGTGCATAAGTTGTAGTGTAGTGTTGTCTCTGCATAATAAAATATTAAAAAAAAAAAAACTATAAAGTAAATAAATACAATTATATAACATAGAGCTTTTTTAATTGTCATTATTCAAATTTGAGAAAAAAAAAAAAAACAAAAAAAACTTTGTTACGTCACAAAAAAGAAACAAGTTCTATTTTACGGACTAATGTTTTTTTTTTTTTTGTAATTTTTTTTACACTTGTTTTATTTTGGGAATTCCAATATTGTAATTTGTAATACAAGATTGCATATTAATATTCTGTAAAGCAGTTTGACTGGTATTAAATCATCAATTGATTATAAATATAACAGTTTAAACTTGTACTTTCATTGTTATTATATATATACATACATATACCAAAATATGTGACGTAATTTTTGAATATTTTGTTTTGCCGCTAATACAAGTATAAAAATGTTAACTTTTGACCAAACATATGTTTGTAAATTAAATCACATCAGTATTAAAATGCAAATTAAAGCTTTACTTCAAATTAATTTAAATTTTAAATATATAATAAGCAAAAACTAAAGTTTGAATAAATTAGTATAATTAATTACATTTTTAAATATTATAATTAATATCAAATAAATTAATAAATATAAATCTTATATTTTTTATTCTTATTTTATTAATTTATCGGTGATCCACCGTTTTAATATTATTAAAAATAGATTATTATTTATTTCTTTATTAATTTATCTTCAAAGATTAGTTGTTTTTTACCAATTTTTATGCATTTAAAAAAAAAAGAAATTTAAACAGTAAAACCGATTTTTAAAATCCAAACTAATTTTCTAAAAGTAAACAAATTACGATTTATGGATGACCTTGATTTTTTGAACTTTTAGGTATACTCTTATAATATTATAATACTATCAAATCATAGGATATAACACTCTAGTTACCACTCACTTTTTTTATATTCTAATATTCCCATCCATGGAAATTCACCAATTTCAGCATCTTTTCCATTATAAATGCGTTGATCTAATGTAGATCGACCACAATATGGTGTTGATGCTAATTTTGAACCATCATGATTTTTATTTAATTCATTTAAAAGTTGATCAGCTGGTATAGGCTTTGGAGTGTTTGAATCAGTTGTTGTATCAGTTGTTGTATCAGTGGTTATTGTACTTATATATGAAGTTTCATTTGTACAACAAACTTGTGGAATAGGTCCGACACCATTATTACATTGTGATTCTCTCAAAAATTTTATATCATTATCGGTTAACGGTTGTTTTAAAAGTGTTTTATATAGACCTGAACAATAATATAATGATATACATTTGCCGGTTGTTCGATTTGGATTGGAACATACTAAAATTATTAAATTAGGTAGTTTATTTAAAATAAAAATTAAATAAAATAATCTTTTTAAAAACTAATTTAAGAATAACTTGCTTTGTGATATTTCTTGTTGTTGGCTGATTTTTAAAATACTTAAGACTAGTATAATTTTGTATATATATTTTAAATTAAACATGACTGTGATTATTTATTAATGTATATTATAGATATAGATATTTAATATTATATTATGTAATTTTGTCATAAAAAAAAAAAAAAAAGTTTTTTAAAATAATTTAAAAATAAAATTCAGAAGCGATAATTTTGTTTTTATCGGTGTGCTATCGAAGATGAAACTAAAAAAGCTTTTTTATAATTAAGTCAAGTTGTTTGATTAAGTCAAGTTGTGCTTGATAATACTTTGTGAAAATAATTGCTATGATCTGAATTTTTTAATTTGAATACAAAGTTATGGTGGGAATTTAGTATACTGTTGATGATGATCGAATTTAATTGCTTTAAAAATTTAAATATAATAATATTTATTTTTATTTTTTGTTTTTGTATGATTGTATTTATTTTACATAGTAATGTGCTTTTTTTGATATTGTGATTTAAATTAATGATTACCTATATTGGTGTTAATTTACCAATTAGTTACTTTTGGCTTTCTTCAATCGGCTTATCTGCTTTTTATTCAAATTGGACATTCCATTTAACGGATTAGGAAATTTTTGTTACAGTGAAGCTATGATAAACTTCTGAAATATTTACGTGTTCATACTTCAAGTCCATGAGTGTCCGCATCTTTTTCAAGTTCCTCTCATCCGAATCACGATTTAGTGTCATTTTCACAATTTCCTAATCTTTGAAAATTATGAGAATATCAATTCTTCGGAACTTGAATTTTTTTCTATTATGAACCGTTATTGGATTTCTTCAGCAAAACAAGTTATTTAATTAGGGATTAAAAACAGGATTTTTTGAATTGTTGTTTTCGATCGAGCGTTGTACACCCATTTTTTATATTTTTTAGTACTTTGTATGTATGACTAAATAAATTATTGGCTTTAAAAATTATTTAACAGGTGAATTAATGATTAAGGTGAAAGAAAAAATTTAATTATTAACATTCTAAAATTAGTGATTCATTTTAAAATTAAATTGGAATATTAAAGCTTTTTATTTAAACTTATCCAAATAATAAAGCTTCTTGATTTAGTTAGTTGTTTAACCTTATTATTTACATACTTAATAGATTTTAAGTATTTTAAATTTTTTTTTTTATTGTTTACACAGGAAATGATTTAAAAAGGAAAATCTACATATTATGAAATCTATATGTAACTCCAGCTTAGATTATTTTTTAATATAGACGGAAGTTCTAAGAAGAAGTTTAGTTAAATTCTTAATTAAAGTAATCGACATTGAATCGATTCATTGAAATTCAAATAATTAAACAATTTTCGATTTTATAAAATTGTAGTTTTTACTAAAGAACCGTACGGAATCTTATATAAATAGTATAAAAAGTTACATGAACCGGCAGCCATATTAAAACCAATGTGCACATTTCTTTAAATATTTTTAAAAATGTCTTAAAATTTAAATTCTACTTAACATTGATTGCTTCTCATTTGGAAAGTAAATTTTATTACAAGTTACCTTGAATATAATAGATTAAGTTGTAAGTTTGTTGTATCATCGATTTCGTAACTTGGAAACCATGAATGCGTGTACATTAAAATTACTTGTTATATTTCACATATATAATATTCCTTTCGGTTATATATTAGTACATCGAACTCAAATTTATTAAAAAGACTCTTGATTATTTCATGATTAAAGAAATAAAAAACAAGAATATGTACATAACAAGTCTATATGTAAGAAACAATAATTTTAAATTTAAACTATTCTTAATTAATATAATTTCTAATAATTTTTCAAATGTGGCATTTGTGGCCTTGCGGATTTGACTAGTAACGTATATTAACCCGTGGTGTGTGTATTTGAATATTGTAAAAAAAAGCATAAACATGTATGAAAGAAAATTGCTGCAAAAAATCAGCTATGTGAAAAAAGTCCTTATTTTTATAAAAATTCCCAAACTTTGAAATTTCTTCTTTTTAAAATTCGGAAATTGGCCCAGATAAATTCTTTAGATGGGAAACTTTTTATCACAATAATATTTAAATTTTTTTTTGAAAAATTTTCCTATACAAAAAGTCATCAAAGTTTCACACAAAATTTGGGACCTGTTTTAAATTTTTTGGTTTGGGATACTCTTACTGTGAATTTTTTTCATTGAGTCTAAAAAATTTAAAAAAGTTTAATTAAAAAAGAAATAAATTTGAACTTTTTATAATTATGTAATAAAAGTTTGATAAATATTGAGCTTTCGGAGTTGATTGGTAGAATCTAACATTTAAGGGGTTTGTTTGAACCTTCGTAACTGCCAAGTAATTAAAGCATAAGTTTAAACATTTCAAAATAAACACAACTATTATTCATAATCATTTTTGAACACATTTTATATGATTTCAAAAAATTGTGCCTGTAAAGTTTCATTCTGAAATTTTATAATTTTTCCCTGAAGCTCCACCCGTCACAATGCTACAGCCCTTAGAGTTCGAAAAACTTGTATATTTCAATTGTTTTTTAAAAAAGTCGTAGCTGTTAAAAGTTTAAAAGTTTTTAAAATATATATTATATAAATGTTTAGAGTTGCCATACGGCACTATACGAAACTCAATTTTTGGAAAATATATAAGATGCCAAATTCTTGACCTTTTATATATTCCAAATAGTTTGGGTTATTTGTTTTTCTAAAAATTGAAGAAATTTTCTTGTAATTTTTTACAATTTTTTGTATATAATGAATTTTCTAACAAATGTTCTAGTAAATGTTATTCTAAACTATTTTACTCAAAACTTAGTATGGAATAATGTTGAATTTTTGAAAATATGCTTTTTTTAAAAATCATTAGTTTATTTCATTATTTGTTCTTTTTTTGATTCAGGGTCATAATACTTAATTTTTAATTTAAAGCTTACAATTATTTAAATATTTTAGTAGATGTGTGGATGTATACCTTTTTTTATTTTATATTCATTATCATTTTCATTTTTTTAACTGTAAAATTCTGAAAATTATCAAAATAAAGAACTAAAAATTTGTACAGAGATACGCATAAAGGTTATCAAATAAAAATTGGGTTTTTATTTTTTGCCCAAATTTTTAATTTTTTTTTTTTGTTTAACAAAATTTAATAAACGTTTTTTAACATGCGAAAAAACCCTTAATGTAAGATTATATACATTAGTTATAATCTATAAATAAAGTACAGTATAGAATTAGAATTCATATTATACAAAAAAAAAAAATTAAGGAATTTGATAAGAAGGTGTACATTTATATAGACTGCTATTATCAATTATTTAATATAATATTAACAAATTAATTTATTAACATTTAAATCAAACTCAATCAAATAATCCTTAAAACTTAACAAGAACGAGAAAGAGTGTAGAGCAGACTGTGTTAACTGTAGGATAATTGAAATTGAACGTAATTTTAAGCATTATATTATCCGGTGATTTACTGTTGGCAAAATTTCAAATGCACAATTTAATAGACATAGAAATTGAGTTATGTATAAAAGTTATAAGGCTGCTATTCCAACCTTTTACACTAGACCAATCAAATTTTGCGCAAAATTTGACCTTAAACCTAACCTCCTTTTGGCAATATTTTAGATAATCAGATTTATTAAGTATAGAGTTATTTTTTATATAAAACAAGTTGAATGGGAACTGCTGGAACCTGTTCGGAGCTATTAGACAAGCTGGATTTCAATAGCACTTACGATTCTTGCCTTAAAACAAATTGTGAAAATTTCAGAATCCTAGCCCTTTTAAGTTTTGAATAATTGTGCTAATGGGCGAGCACAAATACCTAGATTGATTTACTTTTCGATTCTGATCCGATTCATGCCTTAAAGTGTATATCTACCTTCTTCTTTCACTGCGTCACAAACGTAATGGCAAATTTAGAAATGCCATACCTTCATACGGCAGTAAAAATGAAGTTATAATTAAAATTGGGGGTAAATGTTGAATTGTTTCAATTATTTTTCTTTTTCTAACAACTCTTTATATACAACTTTGAGGTGTCTGAAATATACTAAAATATAATAAAGTTTGTAATGATAGGGTTAAGTTAAAATTTTTAACTAAAAATTTTGTAAACTTTAATTTTAAACGT
The DNA here is from genome assembly GCA_963082915.1 of Dolichopus griseipennis. Lineage (NCBI taxonomy): Eukaryota > Metazoa > Arthropoda > Insecta > Diptera > Dolichopodidae > Dolichopus > Dolichopus griseipennis. The sequence continues at coordinate 12,000,971 of OY720442.1, forward strand.
TATTTCTATTTTTTGTCTTTTTCTTGTGTTGTATGTAACTTTAATCAATCAAAATGTATACTATTTTGTAAAATTTATGTTTTGTATTATTCTTTATTTCTATTTTTAAACTGAATTCTTAAACAAATTTTCATTTGATATTCTGATAGTTAATATATATATATAATTCCTACCGTTGTAATAATAACCGTATTACATTTCCAATCTATTCATATTATTGCAAATTTCTTGAATCAAATATTTTTAGCAAAATCTAAGTTGATTTAAGATTTATATTCGGCTGACAATGAGTGACTGGGGGCGAATTAAAATTTTTCAATTATAATTAACAGCAGATATTATTTCTAGATAGTTGTCTCTTCCCAAAAATAAAAACTCTCCAAATAAACACTAAAAACAAAAGGAGAAAAGAATCCTCAAGTTATTGTAACAATGCAGACCATTGTGATGATAGTTAATAGAAAACATTTAATTCATCTTGTAGTAATCTTGAAAAAACTTTAGACCAATTGTCAAAATAATAAGATTTAAAAGAAAAACTAATGTTTAAAATATTTATATATATATAAAAATATATATGTATATAAATGTCCCGAAAGAAAAGAAAGCTATAAAGAAATACAAAATAAAAATCTATGAAAACACGTAATGTTTCAAAATAGTGTTGGTGAAAAATTTAAACTTTTTTCATTCTATAGTTTTCAAATTGAATTAAAAGTAAGAAAAACCATTTTTTTAAACTTTATTTTGTTTTTTCCTATTGCTATACGGAGGACGGCTAAAAAGTTTTTTGCTTAACATATTTTTCAACAGATTTTAAGCAAATTAAATTTTTTGTTCATAATAATGACAACTTCTTAATATTTTAAGATTTGACAGTTACATTGCTGATAAGTATAACAGGAAAATTCATCTGTACTTGGAATAGGTTGCTTCGAATATCGCTATATTTTTTTTTCTGGAAATGATCCAGAGATTAACTTAAAACCAATTGTGTAATTCTAATTTGAATTAATCAGCTAAAGTTGTAAAATCTGTTAACTTATTGCGGTATAACAGGTTTATTTTTTAAGATTTTTCGTTTGCTCGATCTCAAACTGCGTTTACTCAATTCGAAACACGAAATAATGTCCTGGAAAATAAAGCCAGTATCATGAATTTTGAGAATTCGACCATATAACCGTTTCAGGCTTTATTTCCTAAGGAATTATTACCATTCACTGTTTAATTGGTATTAAGTGTATTTTACAGGATCTGTGTTTCATAGCCTCTTCAAATTTATTTTAGTTTTTAACACACGTTTTTTTGGTATTAAATATTAATAACTAGCAGTTGGCCCGTCACAGAATGACGGAAGATCAATTGAAAGAAGAACTTTTTCTAATTAAGAACTATTTCTAATTTAATTATATACATAATATATACATATATTGTATATCAATACCATATTCTTAAATGAAATCGCAACCGTAACTCCATTTATTAATGTTTTGTATACATATTGTTAAAAAATATTGCTATACATAGTCTTCACAACCATTGCTTAGATTCAAATCGAAATATTTGTTTGTTGCTAACATTCTAAAATGTAACTCAACATGCTAAAATGTACCCATTTATATGTACGTAAAAATGTATTATTGTTTTATTTATAAATTTTGAATTATATATAAACTTTATTTGGAATTTTTTTAATATACCGAATTAAGTTAAAAAAATATATTTGTTTGGCTTCTATGGTTCTGATTGCTGGGCTGGGTCCATCGAACTCAAGTATTGTACACCCGAAGCCACTTTGTCAACCTCTACACCATTTTTTTCCATTTTTAGCTTTTTATAAATAGAAAAAATATTTAAAAGGAATTATAAGGGAAAGATGCAGGGATGAGAGAGATATGATGGAACTTTGAAAATACTTTGATTGCATTGCTTGGTTTATTTGCTTTACAAAACAAGCAATGCAACAAAGCGTACATTGTTTTTTCCAGATTTTCACTGAAATTAATTAAGACTTACTACACAACTTTCTTGCTAAACATAGTTTTCTTAGTTTTTATTAACAAAATGTTTTACTATTTATATAAAATTTCCAGAAAATGTTCTGTGAGTTTTAAAAACGTAAATGAACAAATTCATATATTTAAAATAATTTAAATTCATAAAAAAATTTTATTTATTTTTGTTTTTTTTTTTTTTATTAAAAATAAATAAAATATTTTTTGGCCTGCTTATGATAATTTATGATATTTTATTTTCTAAAATAAAACACATTCAACAAAACATTAATATTTTATTTTTTTATAATTGAACATATCCAACAAAACACATTTAATTGAATGCGTTTGTTACACCTCATTCTAGACAAATATATTAATAATAATAATAATAATAATAATCAAAAATTGATTAATTAAAATTTATTTTAAACAAGTTTTTTAATTCCGGCTTTATAACTCACATTCTGTATATTAAATATAATGTTTTATTAGCACTAAGATACTTTTTTTTCTAATTTTACAGTATTACTACACTTACAAATTTATAAATCTTATTTTTGAAATTGTAAAATTGTAAATTTGTTGAAATTGGTCGACACTACTTATTTTAGGTACTGAAAAGATATTGATAAGTAACTGAGGAACTTTTCAAAATAAAATTTATGTCAAAACATTATTGACTTGAACAATACTTAGTTCCGTAAACTTTTCACATTGTCTTCGTAAAGTTTTGCTAGATCACATCGTTTTATCAAGATTTTTTCCTTACAAAATGAAAAATCTTAATTTATTTTTATTTTTTTTGCGATCTGTTTTTTTTTTTTTTATAACAGAGCATAAATTTTGATGAATGTGATGATTGTAATGAATGTTGTCGTTTAATCACAGCTTTTTCTACTTTTTAAGCTAATTTTCATTACTCAATAAATGAAATTTTATTTTATTTTGTATTTGTTTTGCAATTTACTATTTTCTTTTTTTTTTTTGTATAAAAGTTGGGTAAAAATGAAAAGACAAACAAAAAATAAATAAAATAAAAACAAAATAAATATAACACTTTTTTTTTTTTTTACTTCTCGGTAAGTCTTCTTTAAAAAACGATTAAAATGTACAGTTAGAGAAAAACATGTTGGAGAAAATAAAATTTGTTTTTGTTTTTGTGTTTTGTTTTATTTTTTATTTTTTTAAGTTTTCTTAATGTTAATGAAAAATGCAACTTGGATTTTTTTTAAATTTAATTTTCTTTTCAAGTTAAGTGTAATAAATATACGTATAATAAAGAGAGAAAGAGACAAAGATACCAAAAAAAAAGATGAAAGATAGCAAAATAAGAAGTTTTTCATTTTAATTTGTTAATTGAGAATGGTAATTTAAAATAAATGTTAGTAAGATAGAAAAAACAAAATAATATTTTTACTTGAAGTTTACTGAAACGTTAGAGAAAATTTAATTTTTCAAGATTTTGTTTTTAATAAACTTTTTTTTTTCAAAAAGATTTAAAATAAGTTATTGTTTGTAAATTACTGTAGAGGGGAGGGGGGTTAGAATGTCTTTTTAAGTTTATTCTATTAAAGATATTAAAGTAATAATTGAGTTTAAGTTTGATTTTTATTTCAACCGTATCTCATATTTTTTAAAGATATTTCTTAGTCAAAACAGTTTGATTTCAAAAATTATGTAATACCAAAACTTTATTCCATTTTGTAGTAGTGGTGATATTCCATAATCTTAGATCCCAAAGTTTCGATTTAATGTAATTGAAGTTGATGATATAAATTAATCAAATCAGGGAGGATACTTCTTAGGAAGCATGGATCAGAAAATTATATATAGAATTATTATACATAGAATACAAAGTGATTAAAAATTTTTCCTCGTTAATCTAAACTCTCTCTAGGCTGTATTATGGGGTGAAAATTAGTATTACTGTAGGGAGTTGAAATTATAGAAGATATTTATTAAATTTTGATTTTTACAAGCCTAAGATTTTCATACTACAAATGTTAATCAAAAATTAAATTTTAGGTAGCTTCTAATAAAATCTCTACTTGGTTCCTAGTTTTTTTCAATTTTTAAATCAAAAAAATATATGTCACACTACTAAGCAATTATAAAATTATTAAATAGGAGTTATGTTCTTCAAGTAGCCTCTAAAAAAGGGGGAATAGATAGAACTCGAATTTGAATTTGCGCTACCATTTACTGTTATCATATTTTTTCAGGCATATTATGTTGTGTATATATTATATATAGTTTCAATTTTTATAATTATTTTAATTGCCACCTAACTGTTCACCTAACTGTTCTTTTCCTGGGATCCCAACCCTAGAATCTCGAATGAAAGATTAGTGCTCTGACATTTCACACTTAACTTTTATAATCTAAAACTATCTTATAATAGACCGAAGTACCCAATTGGGTATTTGAGAAATTTCATTGAAGCAATGTTATTTATTTATGTATTTGTAGTACCAGCAAATAGTAAATATTGCCTAATAATATTAATCCTTTGCCTATTTTGATATTTGGACTTCTTATTTAATTATTTTAATATACTCTATAATTTTTTATTAGAACCGAGCAGAACTGAAACCCGAAACTTTTCGATTGCAAAGCCGCCACTTTACCACTGAGCTATCGATCAGATGTGCAATGTTAGATTTTATAATTTATGCCCACACTAAATTTTATCTAATATTCTGTAACTTCAAGTTCCAGCAAGTTCACATGCGCTTAGAAAATTATATTATCAGAACAGAGTCAAAGCTTTCAAGCTAAAAAAATGTGTTTCTTTTTGTGCTCTGATTATCCATTTTTTCTTAACTCGCAGAGTGCTCAGAGCCCAATCTGTGAGCTCGTAAAAATTTCTCAGATTTCAGAGAGCTGTCAAACAAGGAAACGTTTAATTAAGAATAAAATAATGAAAACGCCATTAATCTTGTATGTACATTTTGTTTTTAAGTTTTTTTTAAATTTTGTTTTTTTAATATTAAACGAGGAAGAGTGTAGTAGAGTAGACTGTGTCAACTCTGGGATAAAATATACATAAAATATACATTATATCATCCGGTTAATTACTTTTGGCAAAATTTCAAACATTCAGCTTTATTAAGTTTGGTGGAATACTCATATAAAAGAAAGAGTTGTATGGCAGGCAGCTACTCGAACCCTCTGCAATAGACCAATCAAATTTTGCTGTAACTTTGGCCATTACACTAAATTATTTTTGGCAAAATTTCAGACACCCAGCTTCATTAGGTGGAGAGTAATGCTCATATAAAATAAGAAGTTGTATGGCAGCTACTCGAACCCACTGCAGCAGACCAACCAAATTTTGCAGAAACTTTGGCCATTATACAAAACTATTTTTAGCAAAATTTCAGACCCCCAGCTTTAATAGGTATAGAGTAATGCTCATATAAAATAAGAAGTTGTATGGCAGCTACTCGAACCCACTGCAGTAGACCAACCAAATTTTGCAAAAACTTTGGCCATAAAACTAAACTACTTTTGGCAAAATTTCAGACACGCAGCTATAATAGGTACAGAGTAATTCTCATATAAAACGAGGAAGAGTGTAGTAGAGTAGACTGTGTCAACTCTGGGATACCCGTATGACCGTAACATATACATTATATCATCCGGTTAATTACAAAATTTCAAACATACCAGCTTTATTAGGGGAAATATAATTCTCATATAAAAGAAGGTGTTGTATGGCAGCTACACGAACCCTCTGCCGGAGACCAACCAAATTTTGCTGTAACTTTGGCCATTACACTTAACTATTTTTTGCAAAATTTCAGACACCCAGCTTCATTAGGTGTAGTGTAATGCTCATATAAAAGAAGGAGTTGTATGGCAGCTACTCGAACCCTCAGCAGCAGACCAACCAAATTTTGCAGTAACTTTGGCTATTACACTAAACAAATTTTGGCAAAATTTCAGACACCCAGCTTCATTAAGTGGAGAGTAATGCTCATATAAAATAAGAAGTTGTATGGCAGCTACTCGAACCCACTCCACTAGACCAACCAAATTTTGCAAAAACTTTGGCCATAAAACTAAACCACTTTTGGCAAAATTTCAGACACGCAGCTGTAATAGGTACAGAGTAATGCTCATATAAAAAAAGAAGTTGTATGGCAGCTACCCGAACCCATGGACCAAAATGGCTGGATTTAAATAGCGATGACGGCTATTGAAAAAAAACGAATTTGCGAAAATTTCAAAATCCTAGCTCCTTTAGTTTTTGAGTTATCGTGCGGACGGACGGACGGACGGACGGACGGACAGACGGACGGACGGACGGACGGACAGACGGACGGACGGACGGACGGACGGACATACATAGCTAAATCGATTTATTTTTCGATTCTGATCCGATTCATACACTTGAGTCTATATCTACCCCCCCTCCTTCTCTGCGTCACAAACGTAATGGCAAATTTATTATACCCTTTGCCTATATAGTCATACGGGTATAAAAAGAAGTTGTATGGCAGCTACCCGAACCCATAGACCAAAATGGCTAGATTTAAATAGCGATGACGGCTATTGCAAAAAAACGGATTTGCGAAAATTTCAAGATCCTAGCTCCTTTAGTTTTTGAGTTATCGTGCGGACGGACGGACGGACGGACATACATAGCTAAATCAATTTATTTTTCGATTCTGATCCGATCCATACACTTGAGTCTATATCTACCCCCCCTCCTTCTCTGCGTTACAAAAGTAATGGCAAATTTATTATACCCTTTGCCTATATAGTCATACAGGTATAAAAATGTAGAACGTAGATTAAGAAGGTTAAAATTTTAATTTTATAAAATAAATTTTAAAGCAATCAAACAATAATGACGTTAGAAAATAATTTGGATAAAAAGTGGCAATCTTTGCTCTTAGCATTTCGTTTTTATTTAAAAGCGTCAGAGTTCGAATAAAATGTTAATTTGAGCATAGTTTGCTCTGAGCGCTCGACATCTGCTCTGAGCACTAATCTGATGAAAAAAAGAAAAACGTCCTAAGATAAAAAAATATCGAATTCAATTCAAAATATTATTTAAATTGAAAATTCTTTTACTTAAAATAAAATATGATACTTTAAAATCTCTAATTTAAAGTATAATTTCCCCCCAAAAGTTAATTAAGACTTAACTTAATTTGATACTGTATTAATAAAAGTCTGTTACTAAATGCAATTACTTTAACATTCAACGGATTCTATTCAAATTTATTTTTCTTTTGATTTCATTCATTTTCAATTTCTTCACCATTGGAATTCAACGTTGGGTTATTTTGATTTTTCAATTTTTCTCTCTCCAAAAAAATTAAAAAGTAATTAGGTGAAATAAAATTTTATATGTATATATATATATATATACTATATGTATATATATATACCTACATTTTCTTTTTGTCTAATTCTATTACCGAATTTTAATTTAAAAATTTCCATCTATAAAGTAACTTTTTGTTTACTTGAATTTTTATTATGACTGTTTTAAATTTACATATAGGTGTATACATATATAATACATATATAATAGTTAATATATTAATGTGTGTATAATGTTCTATTTAATTTAAAACATAAAAATGACTTTGTATATATATTCGATATTATTTACATCAAAATTTTGGAATTTAGTCTAGACGAATTTTATTTTCTTGGAAAAAACAACAAGTATAAAATTTAAAGGATGTTAACGGTCCTTTTTTTTTTTTAAGAAGATTTTTAGAAAATTTGTTTTTATTAAAAATTGCTTACTAGTTTAAGTCCATCTGTCTCACTCTATTTGTATTGGTTTATAAAATATTTATACAGTTAAGAATTAAGTATTGAAATTTTTTTTAACATTTGATAAGTTTTATTACATTAGCTTTGAAGAAAAAGCTTTTGTTGGACTAAAATGGGATTAAAATGGAAAGTAGTTGAAAGGCAGTCGGCTGAATTTGGAACGGCTGACATGAAACTGATTCAAAATGAAAAATTTAGACAATACGGTTGGTTTTGAAAATAAAAACTCGCATCTTACAACTCATTTTTAGCGCAGTATCAAATTTTGAAAAGTTGTAAAAAGCTTAAAATTCAACTCAACTTATAGATCAATTTGAGTCGACGAGTCCACTCGAATTCACTCAAGTCGAAAACGTGAGTCAATTTTATAAATATTAAAATATATAGTAATATAAAATATAAAGTTGTAAAAAGCTTAAAATTCAACTCAACTTATAGATCAATTTGAGTCGACGAGTCCACTCGAATTCACTCAAGTCGAAAACATGAGTCAATTTTATAAATATTAAAATATATAGTAAAGTGAAGTTAACTAATACAATATGAATAGCACGAATGAATAATACGAAAAACATAATTTGAGTAGCGAAAGTTTGAGTCGCACTTATTTCACACTCAACTCAAAATATGAGTTCGCCCATGCTGTGTGGGCATGTATTTCGCTCAACAATTGAAACGACTCAATATCTGAATCAGCTCAACCTGTAAGCGCAATGAATCGCTTATAGCGTGAGCAAACTTAAATTTTGAGCTGAGTGTCAAATTTTGAGTTGAGTTTCGCATTTCAATTCGGTCATTTACAACTCCGTAATTTTGAATAAAGTTATTTAGAAAATGTGCAGTTTCGAGAGCTTTTTGATTAACAAATACCTTGTTAACGAATGATGTTCAGGATTTGTACTTCTTTGCGTTCATTTTCAATTGATTAAAAAACAAAAAGGAAATAGCGATACGCAAAATAAAAAAATTTAAATCAGAAAGTTAAAGTGTTCATTTATTAAATTTATATGACATATTTTTATTTAACTTTAAAAGGTGATTTATTTGTAATTACTTATTAAAATTTAGTCCTGCATAAACAAATATTGAAATTTTAAATGGAATTTTATTTAATATACTGACTGTTAAAGATTGTGATGGAAAGGATGTAGTATTTAAGTTTGTGAAACTTTATTTTTGGGACAGGGTTACCATTTTACAAGGTTAAATGGAATGGAAATTTAATTGTTTAATAGAAAACAACGATATCTTGTTCATTAAGCGTAAATATTTCCCTTGGATTCCACTTGACTAAATCAATAATATAAGGTATTTTCTTAAATAGGCTCGTTTTACAGTTTTGAAAATTATTTGATTAAAGGTGAGTAGCAGAATTTCCCCAAAACTTTGAATTAAAATCGTTTCTCTTAATTATTTAATAATTTCACTTGAATTGAAGTAAAAAATTAATCTTTAAGTAAATTTAAAATTCAAAATAAATTTTTTGAAAATATAAGATTGAAAGATTTAAGTTAAGCGATTATATAATAATAATTAAGTTCGTTTCGACAAAGGAATATAATCCGACTTTAATTTGAATAATTTTAATTATTTCAATTGATATTTTTGTAAAAATTTCTATTCAAAAAGATCTTTTCAAATTATAATTTTGATATTATTTTATTATCAGTTTGCTTTTAAAGATTGTTAACAAAGTAAGAACTCTTCTTAATGAATTAGAATTAGTGAAATTACAGCACAAAGTTGAAATAAAAATTTTAAAAAAACTATTTGAGATTGTATTTAAGTTTTTGACAAATTATTGAGTTTTATTTCTTTTAATTTATTTGTCTAGAGCCCAACAAAGTCTTCCTCTGTTATATAATTATTGAATTCAAATTTGCTTTTAGTGATAATAATAGTCATTGAGTACTTGTCCCATTAACTTTTGTATAAGTTGAAGAAATAATAACTTTCTATAAGTCAACGTTTAAGCAAATTCCTTTAAAAAATTATAATATTAAGGTTATGCAGGGGCCTCGGTGGGCTAGTGAATAAGCATTTCAATTACAAACCGAGGGGGTGCTGGTGTGATTCCCGTACTTGTCATGAATTTTTTTAATTGAAAAAAATTATTGAAAAATAAATGTTTTTTTACAAATCTCCATGGTGACCAAATATAATTTAAAAAATACAAATATATAATATAAACAAAATAAATAATATTGCTTATAAATTGATAAAACGTATTGAAAGTGAGTTAGGATGGCACATGCTATCTCCCATATCAAAACAATAACAACAAGGTTAATTGCATACTTTTAGGAGTAATTTGTTTATTTTTTTGCTACAACATCCAAATTATTTCATTTTGTTATCAAATAAAGTTGATTTGAAATTCAGACATTAAAACAAAATAATATCAAAAAGTTAATAAAAACTTAAAAATATCAAATGAAAGAAATAAATTAAAAAAAAATACTTTACAAAATTTATTTAAGTGAAACCAATCTGCATAAAAACTTTTATAATTTTTGGGAATCCAAAGGAAATATTAATTCAATGTTTTTTTTCTAGTTTAGAATTTCTTTATTACTTTTTAGTATTTTCAAGTGAATTTCTTTATCACTTGTATATTTAAACGAATTTCAAAAAAAAAAAATTAGGTTAAGGTTTTATGAAAGAGATTATTAAAAAAAAAATAATTTTTAATTTTTTTGCTAGAATAAAGACAAAGCCATATAAATGTTTAATTTAGTATTCTATTGCAAAAATTGAGGAAATTTAAACACAATCAAAAACACTTTTATTTTCTTTTATAATTTTGAAATAAATTTCTATAATAGGTTTTCTTAATTATTTTATGTAATGGTAAAAGAGTTAAATAAGAGTTTAGCTTGGACAGATAAAATTAATTAAAATAAAACAATTTTAGTATGTATGATAAATTGTTTTTTAATTACATTTGTAAGTTAATACTTTGAATTCAAAAATTTTAATTTCAAATTAAGGAATTCTTACAAAATACTTTTAAAAGAAGTTTGGTTTCACTTAAGATTTTTTAAGCTGAAAAGCTACTCTTCTTTAGTATATGAAGTATTTCTAATTATAAGTATTTAACCCAGTTTCATTTTTTTTTAACTTCTTGACAAATTTTATAAAGTAGTTTCTGTTGAATGGATATTTGGGGTAAGTTTGAATTTTTAAAATTTTAGGTTTTGGTCATCAGTACTAGAAATAAATTTAAAATATAATTTTGTAACAATAAATATGATATTAAACTATATATATCTATATATTTATAGAATTACTTTAAATATTATGGAGGAGGCAAATATGGCAGAGTTTTACACTTAGATTTTGAAAATATAATCTTTTATAGACACCTAGTAGAGTACACCTGTTACAAAGAAATTACACCTGTTCTAAAGAAATTAAACGATTGGTGCCTCTACTTAAAATTTTTCCAACATGATGCAAGGTGCTACTCATGCCCATCCTTATTGTGGATTAAATTGTTCAGATGCCGTAACACGGCTTATGGAAATTCATTATGGGCACATCGAGATTATAGAACCATATTCCGTCCAATGCGTTCCCTAAACTTTAAACTAATTAAATTTAAAAAAAATATTAACATTTTGCTTCGAAATATTCCCCCAAATTTTCCCATTTATTTTACATGATCCATTATTCCAATCCCAATTCCTAAAGATTCCTTTCCCGAATCCTAAATTTGTTTCTGACTACCGATCAATTATTTAGTCTTCAAGGCTCTAGGTGATGAGTCGTTAATAATTGTATTAATAAATTGAAAATTATTCAATTAATCTCTAAAATTAAAGGGACTCACACATTTTTACATAAAAATCACAAAAAAGTTGACAATATAATTTAATTGATCACACATGAATATAAGTCTGGATGTTACAAATTTTTGAAAAGTTTGTTGAAACCATTGCAGCAAACAAATTAGTTTATAATATAAATACTTGCACTTCATTTAAGACATTATTTGATGAAACTAGTGATTTTAATGCTTAGGATTGGCGATTAATCTACATTAATAATAAATAAATTTAAAGTACGCGTTAGTCGCAAAATAGGTAGCACCACTAGCAAGTAGGAGAAAGCACAGTCAAATTTAGACAGAGTTAGATAGGGATGTCGAAAGGCGTCTTTAACTAGTATAGAAAACTGCTCATAGTCAACTTTAAACAGAGTAAGATTGAGTTGCCAACCGATGTCAACAAACAGTGCTTCCAATAGGATTATGCTAAGTAAAGCCTTCTAACAAAATGAGGTGCATTAATTATCGGATTTCTAGAACCTACGCTTTAAAAATCTTTTTAAAATGTGCTAAAAAGCAATAAAAGGAAAATAACAGTAAATGCTAAATTTGAATTCAGCCGATTTTTTGGCATCAAAGTAAAAAAAAAACACTTTGTTAATTGTAAATGTAAAAATTTTTATTGCAGGTACATAATTTAAAAAAACTTTAATTTTTCATTTATTAAAAAAATATGTTTGATCTGTACATTTGAAAATTAGAAAAGAATAAGCTTCAAATATTGACAATTATTATGTAATTAGTTCATTGATAACGTCCTTGATTTTTCAAAAGCAAATAAAGTTAACCTAAAACAAAGTATTAAAATATTTTTCTATTAAAAATTAAAAAATTTATTTCAAAATTTTTTAAAACATCATAATAATTGTAAATTGAAATATTATTTATACAGAAAAATATTTTTTTTAGAGTTCTTTTATTTCAATTTTTCTTTTACTGTTTATTTGTTATTTAAATTAGTTTCCATTGAAATTTGAATTTTTTAATTTTATGTCATTTTTAATTTATGAAATTTTAGATTATAAATTGTAACAAAGTTGTAAAAGATAAATGTAATGATAGATTTGTGATTTAATTTCGAAAACTTAAATTTCAAATGTAAAATCTCGAATAATAGACAATATAAAGTATTAATCCCGTATATTGATTTGTTTGAAGGGAATGACACTTAATTTCGGTTTAGTTAATCCTTTTTTTAAAATCTCGTATTTTTTAAAAATTTCGTTTTAGAAAATCGCGTTTTTTGGAAACTCGTTTTTTATTGAAAAATCTCGTTTTTAAGGATTTTAGAGTTGGATACAAAATCAGCTTTTCCAGAATATAAAAACGAGGTTTTTCAATAAAAAACGATATTCCATAAAACGCGATTTTGTAAACGCGATTTTCTAAAAAGAAATTTTTAAAAATAGATTTTTTAAAACATGATTTTGTTAAAACAAGATTTCGACTCCAAACCATGTTTGAAGAATACCCTTCTGTAATTTTATATAAGTCCTGGAAAAATTTATTAAAAATTTTAGAGTTGAAATTTGTAAACAAATCCCTAAAGCTAATTATAATTTTCAGTGAAATTTCAAAAAATTAAATTTTTCGAGATTTTTATTCATGATTCACATCAGAGTATTCCACACTTAAAGTTCAGTTGTTCTTAAATTTAATAATTTTAGTGGAAATTTGTATTCCCATTTTTTAATATATTTGTCATTAAATATTTTTTGCAATTTATATACGAACTTTTGTTATTCTTTTTTTTTTTTTATTAATACACGTACATTGCGAATTTCATTTTTTTTTTTCAACATGAATATTAGATTTTTTAATTTTTAGTACAAATTTTATTTTTTTTCAGTTTTTTGTTGTTTTTTTTTTTGTTAATTTTCACTTTTACTTTTAATTAAATTCTTTCTCACTTTTGCTTAGAGGTGAATTTTGTATTTGTTTATTTTTTGTGTTTACATTCATTTACAAGTGAATCCCGTATGATGAAGGAAAGTGTAAAACATTCACCTAGTTTTTGTGTTCCTATTTTAGACTTCATCAACTCTTTTTTTTGTTTTTTTGAATTTTTTTATTATTTTACAATTTTGTTCTATTTAATTTTGTTAAATAAAACGCTCTTGTTTTTCTTTCTTTCATACGTTGTGTACAATTTTGACTATATATATATATATACATTTGGGTATGTATATAAACACATATTAAATTTTTGAATATTTTAATATTTAAATGAAACTCATATATGTTACGAAATATTAAAGTTCTAAAAATATTTTTAGTTTAAATAGGAAAAAACGGGTCCTGTTATGGCAATTTTACAGATATTTTAACAGTTTTTTAAGTGTGATCTAATGATTTAATAAAGTTGTTATAATCCTAACTAAAGATACAAAAATAGTTACGAAGAGTTAATTTAAATTATAATTTAAGTTTAGGAGTCATGTGTTAAAATCTATAGTACAAATTAGCGTTTTTTAGTTTTTAGTACTGAGTTTTAGTAGTGGTCTTTTTTAGATTTTTAGTACTGAATCCTTTGCTGATATTTCCCAGATGAAAAGACATTTATGCAAGAAATATCCAATATCATTTAAACAGTCCAAGTTAATTCAATTTGTCGTAAAAGAAATTACCTCTGAAGATTCTGATTAGATAATCTAAAAATATATTAAAATCATATTTGAAATTAAATAATTCAGATTTAGTTTAGCTAAAATAGCATATTCTGACATCTGGTAGAAGTGGTTTTCATGTATTAAAATTTATTTAAGATTTTAAAATTTAAATAATAAGTGATATATAAAAATGTCCTTAATTCCTTAATTATTCATACAATCATTCATGCACTCATTCAACCAATTATGTAGCAAAAATAATACCGATGGTAAGTAATGGGTTAATAAACCGGTTCTTATCTAAACTGAAGTTATGCAAAAAAATTTAACTTAAATTTAACAATACTGAGTTGGGTGTTTTTTTGTTCAAAGTGTGGTCTATTTTAAAATTTGAATGCATTATTTTATAGAACAGTTTAAAAATTGAAGAATTTTTTAATTTGTTGCTTGAAAAAAAAAAAAAAATTGAAATTTAATTTTCAACAGGAAATTCCAAATTTTAATTAAAAACAAAAAAAATTAGTAGTCTTACATACAATGGAGTCACATTTTTAGTGTTGTAACATTTAATGATATTAAGATTATGTATATATATATATATTTATATGATTGCAAAAATATTTAATTACATTTGAAAAAAATAATTTTTAAAATTTAATCTGAGTTTTTAGATTTTGAAGAATGTTTGCATTGTATGTCTGTTAAAAGTTTCCGGAAGTAAAAAATTGCATTGAGTAAAAATAATAATGTGATGCTAGTTTTGAAAATTGTGATGCATTAGTGGTGAATAAGTTAAATTGAATAAAGAATACTTTAGGTATAAATTAGTAAAAAATTGTATTTGATATTATGTTGACATTTTTCGGGATGCAAAGTTGCAAAGTTTGATTAAAATCCGGCTGAAATTTGGAATAGGTGACCCCCACAGACCGAAACCAAATTTCCGGAGGTAAAACTACACTGAAATTCATTAAGTTTTGTGGGGGCCGCAATTGGCGCGTACGCTATTAAGGGGTTAAAATTGTCATTTGAAAAAAAAAAGGTACATGCAAACTGTAAATATCTCCAAAACTAGAACATACATCTAACTACTATTAGTGTCAAAAGATAAGCCTGATAAACGCTTTCAAAATAGTATATACAATATTAGTACAGGTTGTCCCATTTAAGTACAGAGTAGATAAAAGTAAAAAAAACAAATGAAACGGTACCTTTTTTTCCAAAATTTTTAATTTTAACATTCTTTCTCTTTCTAAAAAGCACTTACATATTACTCTAGCCCTTATAGTTTTTAAGTTATGGCAAAAAAATTGTGGTCTTTTATATAAAATGCAATTTATTAAATAAAACGAGGAAGATTATAGTTGCCCTTGTCAACTTTTAGATACCCGTGCTTACCCACTAACCGTTATTTATTTATAATATATAACGGGTAAGTTAATTTTTAAATATCATAAATGCTATTAGGTATATAAAAAAAAAATATAAAAAAGTAAAATAGTTAAAAAAAAAATTAACTTATTATCCCATAATTTTTGCTTAAAAAAAAAATTAAATTTTTAATTCATTATAGGTACCATAATTTTTGGTTAAAAACAAAAAAAAAAAAAAAACAAAAAAAAATAGCCCACCCCAAAAGTTGGTCCGAGCGATGTCCGACTTTGCCAACTAACTTGCCCTATTACTTTACCTGCCCAGTTTTAATTTTAACCTCGTAGCTTCATTAGATTCACAGTTATCGAATTGACAACTTTGTATGGGAGCTGCCCGAATATGGGGTCGTAACATTTTGAAACTCCGAATTAGTGCTCGATTCTTTATATAACTAACAGTGTGTAATTTTCATCCTCGTAGTATACTCAGTTTCCAAGAAATTCATATTGGTGCAAAGAAGTTGTATGGCAACCCCCCGCAAATGAAGCCGTAAAATTTTGAAACTTCATATAAGTGCTTGATTCATTATAAAACTAACCGTGTGTAATTTTCGTCTTTCTAGAATAATTACTTTTGAAGAAATTTATATTGGTTTAAATAAGTTGTGTGGCAGCTCCCCGAAACCTTGGTCTGGTCTTAACCAAAAAGAATAGGGAACCTTAAAAATGTCCAAAAAATGTTTTGTGTCAATTTCAAAACTCTAGCTCTAATTTTTCAATTCTATCTCTTGTAATTAATTTTTAATTCACGAATATATTTAACCTAAGCAAAGTAAGCATCATATAATCATATTGATAAAATGATTCATTCAAAATATTACACATATACATATTATATGAATATACATATATAAATTATTTATGGAGCCATTTACTTAAAAAAAATCTTTGTGTTCTTTTTTGCTTATCTTAAAAAAACTACGCATCATTTAAATAATATGAAATTCTAACTCGTTATCTATTCAAAAAAAAAAGTAAACAAAAAAACAAAAACAAACAAAATTCATATAATTTTATATTAAATACACGGTGCATAGCAAATTTTCAAATTTTTATATGAAAATGTTGGAGTTAAAAAAGTTAGCTGTTCGAGAGCTACCCGAAGTTTTGGTCCGATCTTAACCAAAAAAAATAGGGAACCTAGAAATTGATTGAAAAATATTTTGTGAAAATTTCAAAACTGTAGCTCTTTTAGTTTTTGAGTTATCGTGCTGACACACAGACGGACGGACGGACGGACGGACGGACGGACGGACGGACGGACAGACACACATAGCTAGATCGACTCATTTTTCGATTCTGAGTCGATACGTACCCTTGACACTATATCTAGCTCGTCTAGATCGATGCGTTACAAACGGAGGAGCAAATCTAATATACCCGATGTCATATATGTATGCACGGGTATAAAAACATATTTTAGAATTTATATTTGTTATTATTTATACATTTTGAAATTTGTGGCAAAAATGGAGAAATTACCTTTTTCCAAAATATCACTTTAGTTGAGTTGTCACTTTATTTAATAATTTCTAATGATCTGAAAAAGAGGTAAACTCTAAGATTAAGTATCCAGAAGTCCCGTGCCAAAATGTGACTTAATACGATTTTAATAAACCTGCTATTGATAGCAATGGAGTACTCGAAGTACTCTAAGTATACACTATAACATATTTCAGACAAAAAGCATGTTAAAAAACAAAGAAGTCTTTAGAAAAATAATCCAGAATGGATAAAATTACCCAAGTAATTTAATTCATTTAATTCACTAGAGATATACTAACTATGTAATTGAGGATAACTATGTGGTATTGAAAAGATGTAACATATGTAATTGTAATCTTAATCTATGTCTACTTTTTAATTATTTTCACTTGATTACACAACAATTTTTTTGCAATCAAATTATTTGCAGAAAAATAAACAATTGCGCAACATATATATACAATCTGACACAAACTATTCCGGAATTCCATAATTTTTAAATATTCAAATTCATTTACTAGTATTTATGTATTAATGTATATATAATATCTATGTCTAAAATACAATAATAATAAAAAAATTTATCAAAATGATTTAACTGTTCTTTTTTTAAAATCCAAAAAAAAATTTTATAAAGACAAAGACAAAAAAAAAAAAGAAAAAAACAATAAAAACAAAATCAATAAAAACCATGTTAAATGCAGAAAAACCTTACAAATTTGCACAATCTTTAAAATAATGTACCGTATTAAATTTTTTTTGTTTTTTTTTATTCTCAGAATTTTTTTTATTTCCTTTCGGATTTTTATTTTTGTTATTTTTCTTAATTTCCATTTCATTCTTTTTCTCTTTTTTCTCTTTTTTGTTGTTGTTTTTTTTTTTATTTTATTTGTTTATTTGTCTGTGCCTTGGCACACAACACTACCAATATGTGAATTATTTCAAGTGAAAAAATTTTAAACCATTTTTCCAATTTTGCATAATATTATAATGCTTTTATATGACATGTATGTGTGTTACTGTGTGTGTATGAATGTATTTAACTATGCATGCATATATAATTTGGTTTTGTAAACTAAAAATAAAGAACTGTCATATCATTTGAAAATGTAATGAAAGAAAGAGACAAAAAAAATTTTGAGAAGGAACTAAATCCAAAAAAAAAAAAAAAAAAAAAACAAAAAAAATTGTTGAAGTATACTGAAAAAAATGACAAGATATACTGAAAATGAACTTAAAAATTTTTTTTTATTTTAAAGTTTTAAGTAGATACTATACGATTATAATAAGGTCGTATGTACATATTGTACACAATATACATATATGTAATGATGTACGAATAATAGTTATTTTTTTTAGATGCGACTATAGGATATTTGTTGTTTAATTACAATTTGATTTGGATTTTTTTATTTTTTTATTTGTGGTTTTTATTTACTAGCTTGTAATTGAAATTTACTTAAATTAAAAAGTCGGAAATTAAAAATTATTCAAATTTAAAATATTTTGTAGACTTATATACTGTATAAGAAAGTAAGAATATTGTATATTAGTTTAAATATGTACAGAAATAAGAATTAATGAAAAGTTGTCTTGTGGTTTTTCGTATTTTTTTATAATTGTTCAAAATTATAGCATATTTTTAGGAGGATAAAAAGCTTATTTGATATTATGTTGAGTTTTTTTAAGATTATGTTGCATATTTTAAGATTAATGCAAATTGTTAGACTAGTATTATTAGGATGAATTTAAATTAAAATTCTTAGTTTCCAATTGGCTTACGAAGAAAAAATTTAAAACACATGCAATAACTTGAATTTTAGAAACCAGCATCGTTCAAAAACATTAACTTTATTATTTTAGAAGGAAAAAAGACGAGGAGGCGGGGATCAGTCCAGAGAGAATAGAAATTTAAGAAATTCAACTGAGAAATACTTATTAACTGTACATATTAGGTAAATTCAATAGTTATTGTACAAATCAAAATAAACTTTTGATAACTTATGTCTTCAACTCATTTTTTGGATTCGATTTACGTAATGAAATAATGCTTCTGAGAAACTTGGACTAAAAAGTTTTAGGATCGTATTTGTAATCATAATTAATTATATGATGGATTGACTTTGGCTTATGTCAAGGATATTTTGGTATTTTAAACTTTAAAATCTCTTTTTCTTCAAAATATATTAAAATATCATTATTAAAGATAGAATATAAAAGTTGCATTGTTTAAATCAAAATAATTTATTTAACCTATTCACTGCTGTTAAATAAATCTGAATCCTTTTTTAATTATTTTTAATTTTGTTTTGGGCAAGGATTTTAAAGACATTCCAACTGATCAAATAAATGTAAGCAATCTCAAAACTTACCAGAGACTTCAGATTGCAACAGATTTATATGGGTAGAAGATTTTATTAAATAAAATTTCCCGGACTTGAAGACCAAAATAATTCGATTAGATAAAATAACAAAGTAATAGTTAACTATATATATATGGAACTAAGTTAAAGGATTTGTAAAAATCCTTTCTATAGATTAACTATAACATAAATGTCACTAAAATATGTAATACTATATATTAACACATAATCAACATAGTTTTGATTAATATCATCATTGTAAGTAAAATCAATTAAAAAAAATCGAGATCTATCAATATTATCTATATGTATATTTTTTCACAATATATATATATATACTAATATAAATAGTTTTTCTTCTTAATTTAATCCAATATTTAAATAAAAACTAAACTTAGATTGGCTTTTTTTTTTGTTGTACTCCTACAAAAAACATTAACATCGTAAATATAATTTTATAATCTTATTTTATATATGTATAAATCTTTTCTTAATAAAAAAATAGAAAAAAACCAAAAAAAAAAAATCACTTTCTCTGTTGATTTTATTTTACTTTAGAAAGAAGCATATCTTTGTTCATATTATCTTAAAAAAAAAACAATAATAATAATAAAAAAAATAAAAACAAAACTAAACTAAAAAATAAAAAAAAAAAACTTAATAATAAAATATATAAGAAAATAAAGCTGACGAAGTATATATTCACATTTACTGATGCCTACAATCCGATATATTAAATTATATATTTATATTTTACAAACAAAATCCAACAACAACAACAACAACAACAACAAAAAAGGACAGTAAAAACAAAAAAGAGAGACAGAAAATACAAATCCTTATTTTACTCATGTAAAAATCTCTAGAATCTGAAAGGAAAGTTCTTTATCATTTTAATAATAACAACAATAACAATAAGAAAAATAAAAACAACAACAACAACAGCAAGAACAACAAATAAAAATAATAATAATAATAATAATATAACAAAATTTTCATAAACTATATCAAAAGAAAAAGACAACAAATCATAAAAGTATTATCGTTTTCCACTGTCACAGTCTTTTGTTATATTTACTGATTATTTTTATTTGTTTGTTTTTTTTTGTTTTTTTTTTTACTTTATTTTTGTCTCTCTCTTTCTCTTTCCTTCTCAAAATAAAGTTACTTAACTTATTTTCTATTTGATTGTCCATTATTGTTTTACTATAAATTTATTAGTTTTTTTTTTAAACTATTAGGTAAGAAGTTTATTTGTCTGTCCGTTATTTTGTTGTTAGTACATGTATATTTAATTAACTATGTATTGGTATATTATTTGAAAAGTGTGTGTGTTTAAAAAAATATTTTAATCTAGTGCGAGCAGTTTAATCAAATATTAATTTATGGATTTGGCTATTATGAAATATGTACTAGTTGAATTCCACGACGAACGAAAAACGGGGATTTCAAATGGACGAATTCGGACTATGGTTTTGAATTTTGGAAGCTTTCGACCAAATTAAGGTCAAACTAACATAGTTTTGAAAATATAACCTTCCATTAAAAAATGATACTATCTTGATAAAATTTATACTTTAAAGGTTACTAATCAAGACAAATGAATCATGGGGATTCCCAATGGTCAAAATTGGATCATGAATTGAATTCTGGAAGCTTATGATTGAATTAAGGTTAAACAAGCATAATTCCGAAATTAATAAAGATATAACGTTCAAATTGTGACTCTGAATTTTGGGATCAATTCGAGTAGTGGTTCATGCATCTTTTTTACACTTCCCAATATTTAAGAGAATATTTTTCTAATTAATAAAATTGGCAACTTCAAATTTGGGATTTAGGAACTCTTGATATTGTTGTTAAAAATTTCAAGTATTTTATTTGTTTATTTATTTATTTATATATTACATGTTACACTGAATTACGAAAGTATTTTACGAATATGTAATAGAACAATGTAAAAATTTTCATATTGCATATCTTAAGGCGCTTCACTAAATATAACATTTGCCAATTCTTTAGCTTATAGGTTATTGCATATTTTTTTCTTAAAACATTAAAAGGAAAGATAAATCTCTCGAATTATTTCATAGGAGCTTAACTTTGAAAACTTACTTCAAATTATTTTTAACAAATTCATCCTTTAATAATGCTTGTAAACATATAATTGAACATCACTTTCACTTCGGATTCCCTAATATTTTATTTCGCAATAATTAAAAACTATATTCTAAATACAATCTTAAACTAAAATACTAATTGTATATTTACACTTTCATATAAGATATTTGATTGTACGTAAATGCAAATATTCCATAACTTCCTTTATAACAAAAATTCTAATGTGCTACTGTCATTCCGATTACGTAAAGGATTTTGTTTTGATTATTTTTTTATTTTGTTGTTTTTGTTTTTTTTTATAAATAAGAAAATCTTATAAACGAAGTGTAAATATTATACAGAGATTTTAGAGAATATATTCATTTTTTACATATATGTATAAAATAAATATATATTACCTACATGTAAATTATAATAAAAATATATATGTATATATAAATTTATTTATGTGTATATAGCGAAATAAGGAAATAATATATGGACATATGATTGTTCATATAATAATTTTTTTTTATATAATATACATAATATAGAAAATACAATTGTTGATAACAATGACAAATTGATATCAAATTTAGGTCGATAATACCTGGTTATGTGAAAAATTTATGTATTTACATTTATATATAGTATAGGTATATAATATATACTATATATATATGCGATTGTTTTTTTTATTTTTATGAAAAATTTTCAACAATCATGGATTATGTAGAGCAAATTTTTTTTTGTAGATTTAAATTTCGTTTTTTGCATATATATATATACATTTTAGCATATATATACATATAAGTATATATATTTTATATGGATATGTATATAATATATATTTTTGTTTTATTTTTCAATTTTCATAATATATGTAAATTGTTTTTGGGCTCTTCAAATATATGTAGTAGTTACCTATATATATATATACTTATTTTATGTATGTATACTTATTCATATATATGTATATATTTACATTAAATTTAAAGAATTTGAATAATGTTGAAAAGTAAAATTTAAATCTTAAGTGCTTAACAAATTTTACGCAAAAAAATTTTTTTTTAAAAAGATTCTTGAAATTTTTTTTTTTTTTTAGTTTTGAATTTTGTGTTTTTTTTTTCTAATTTCTGCTTTTGTTATTCATTTTGCCTTATTATGGCAATTTTTGAATTTTTGTTTATTTAATTTAGAATATAGATATTTATTTATTATTTAAATAATATTTTTTTTTATATAAATACTTTAAGTTTGATTTACAAATGGTTTCCATTGTAGCTTGACAAAATTCGACTTAGGGACATTTTTTTTAATTTCTATATAAAAGGCGAGGAAGTTTAACTTTTTTTTAGGAGATCCTGATGGTACCTTATGTATAAGTTTTATGTGTATATATTTGTGTATATTTATAAATTAGAACTAGCTATTAGAAGCATTGGATAGTTAGATTAAAAAAAAATGAGTTTTAGATTTTTCGAAATTTGGAAGTTTTGGCCAATGAAGCAATGAGGTCTTTAATAGGAAATTTATCATTTTTGTTTTATAGTTACCAGTTTATGAAGATATTATGACTTATGAAATGCTGGAAAGCTGCATTGTTAGAATATTTGTTAGTTTATAGAATGTCGATTATGTTATTCACTCTTTGATCCTCTAGTAATCTCTCCTAGATCCCTTAAATAATTTAGTACATCCTAAAGGCGTGGATCGATGTTTGCTCTAAAATTGGTCCACTTTTTGATGTTTTTAAACCAGGATAGTTATTAAAATTCTGCTGAAATCATTTCAGAGTTGTGAGCTCCTTTTACCTTTATTTTATAATTTTGTACTTAACTTGGGGTTTTGCCCTATATAACGGTAAATGAACGAGTAATAGTACATTATATCTGACTGATAGCTCATTGGAAAAATGGCGGCTTTTCAATCGGGTTCAAATCCTGGTCCGATCATATATAATAAAAAAATATATTGTATATTAAAATAATTTAATAAAATGTCCAAATGTCAATTGGCAAAGGATTAACATTATCAGAAAATATTTACTACTGTCTGGTATTACAAATAAATAAATAAATAAATAGTACATTGAAGTACATAATCTAGTACAATCAAAAAGCGCAAGGGTTTGGAAGAAAAACTAACAATTTAAGAAACTTAAGTTCTGTCTTATGATGGGGTATCCTTGTGAGGCAAATATTTTTAAGGACCTTAGAAGGCACTTCAAAATAAATTCCATAGAAGAAAACCCATTTCAAAATAATACATATTATATCTTTCAAAATTTATTAAAAAAAATATAATACTTAATATTTTTATTGAATAATTAAAAAATTTATTTATATTTTTAGTATAAATGTGTACTAATTAAACGGAAATGAAAACTTATTTTCATTTTTATTAAAATAATAAAATTTAAAATGATGCAGATATTGAATTGAAATTTTAAATTTAATGCAATTGTAAAAATAAACAAAATATTTAAGAATTTAATAACTAGAAAAAAGTTTTTACATCTTTAGATTTGATTTTATTTCAATAATAAACATTCATTCATTCATTCATTGAAAAGAGATTATCTACGATTGCTATTTATTATCTATAGGTTTATGTTATATTTATCTCCTATTATTAGATTAAAATAGTTCCAGAATTTAAAATTTTAATTTACTTTTGAAATAAAAATAAAAAAATAAACTATAGAGTACATTATAAGTTTTGTACAGTGGTATTAAGTTAGTAATGTTTATTTTTCATGAATTTGTTTTCTTTTTTTGGCGGGAAAATTTTCTTTACATAAGCGCCAATTTTTTGCCTTTTTAAAATAAACAAAAGTTATATGAAGATTATTTTTTTTTGGAAAAATTGTAAGAAGGCGCCTTTTTGAAATTTAAATTTATGATTTGCAAGTAAAATTTGATAAAGTGTAATTAAACCCAATGCAAATGTGAGGAATATAAATTCAGAAAATGATTTTAAATATTTTACATATTTAATAATTATTTTGTTAAAAGTTTTTTGAAAATTATTTATGTTATTTTGAAATGTTTGATTCCTGTAAGATTTTGGGATTGGGAAAAAGTTTTGATTATGAAGAAGATGAGTTGAAATTCATATTTGAATAAAAACATTGTATTTAATTAAATTCAATTATTAGTTTTAATTTTCTAATAACTGGCTAATATACGTTATTTGTTGTATTTTGATTACTTAATTGAGTGAAATAGTGTTTAAAAATAATGAATATTTAAAGTTACAGATTTCTTAGGAATATTTGGAACTTTTCAAATACAATAGCCATAATTGATCTAAACTGAAATTATGGTATGTATATATGGATTATTGAATATTTATTTATTGGTTAAGATTTTCTCATTATAATAATGATGAAAATAAAAAACTTTATCAAACATGTTCATACGTCAAATACCGGTATAAAAATCGGGAGCATCACATACTTTTTAGGTTTAGTAATCCCTTTTTTTTAAATCTCGCGTTTTTTAAAAACCTTGTATTAGAAGATTTAATTTTTCGAAAAAATCGTTTTTTATTGAAAAATCTCGATTTACAGATTTTAGAGATGGATCCTAAATCAGAATTATCAGGCTTTTCCAGAATATATAAAAAAGATATTTACTAAAACGAGATTTTTGAAAAACGAGATTTTCTAAAAACGAAATTTTTTGAAACGAGACTTTGTGAAAACGGCATTTATTTAACCGAAATTTCAAACCCAACTCATAAAAACCATTGACCTCTCATTAATTAAATTGAAATTCAATTAATTAAATGCGTACTAGTATATATGGCATTCCTGTACATTTAGTTATATTTTTCAAAATGTAATTCAATAATGATTAGAAACTTCCGCGATTATTATAGAAGATCAATTTTTGCACGATCAATTAGAAATAATAGGAGTATAATAATTGTAGAAATTTGATTTAATGTAAAAGATAATTTATTCAAAATATTAAATGAGTCTTTAAGATTTTTAAAGAAATCTTATAAATGTGACAATAACTATGCCTATATATGAACCGAGCATCGGATATCACTATAAGGGTTTTAGAATATAAGAAATAGATTCAGACTTCAGTCTGTTCAGTTAAAATTCAAAAATGATAGTTTTCAAAATGGTGCATTATTAGTTTTAACTTTGTAATTTTCTCTTAACAAGGTACATCATATTGCATGTATGTATATATATATATATATTATTTATATATTATTTATTTTCAAATATAAAATTAAAAAGAGTTTCATCTTCCCATCTATTGTCTCTGAATATCATTATGCCATTTATTAATTAGTCCAGGGCAGACATATTAATAATAATCATATATTTAGCTTTACTAATTAAATTTAAAAAATTTTATGCATTATATTGTTTTTAATAGACCAAATAATTAATTTATTTTATATAATTTATATATATTATATTTATACAAATATTAAGTTTTTTTTGTGATTGAAATCAAAATGTCATTTAATTAATATTTTTTTAATAATATAGAAAATAGTAAAAATCAATAGAAAAATATTATAATTACCTTTTATAAAATTTAATTAAATTAATAAAAGAATTAATAATTAATAAATTTTATTTACAAAAAAAAAAAAAAATTTAAACAAATTATAAATAATATGCATTAACACCTTTGTATAATGTTATGTTAATAAGTTTTTCCAATTAACGTACGTTTAAACGTGCAAAATAAATTTCAAACGATGTTTTGTGGTACGAAAGAGTTAACTATTAATTAATAGAATCTATGGTTATTTTTTGAATTAAGATTTTCTAAAGTACGGGCTTAAGTAAGGTTTCTTGATAGTGCACTACAATCGATGATGAAGAATTCAATTACCTAGAAACACAAAGTTAAGGATATTCAACGCCTGTATTAAAT
Organism: Dolichopus griseipennis; assembly: GCA_963082915.1. Lineage (NCBI taxonomy): Eukaryota > Metazoa > Arthropoda > Insecta > Diptera > Dolichopodidae > Dolichopus > Dolichopus griseipennis. The sequence goes on from OY720442.1 coordinate 12,027,499, forward strand.
CAACTCTTCTATATGGCAGTGATACCTGGCACGCAAATCGGAAAAATATTGATAAGATCCAAGTATTTTTGAATAAATGCTTAAGACCTATCTGCAAAATCTTCTGGCCTAGTAGAATCAGTAATGAAGAACTATGGCAAATAACAAAAGAGCAACCTCTGATAGTGCAGATAAGAAAACAATGGATTGGTTGTGGAAGCCTTATGCTTCCAAAGGGGTTGAGGGAAGGAAAAAAAAATTTAGATCATTTATCAAAAATTTAATAAAAACTTTAAGTAAATAATTTAATAAAATTTATTAAAATAATTAATTTAGATATTAAAGTTATAATTAAATTTTAAACATATAATAAAAATATTTAATTTGTTTAATAAATAGGTTTTTATTTGATCTGTAAACAAATTTTTATGATAAATACACTATTTTTTATTGAAATGTCATATTAAACAAATTCATTAAATAAATTTTGAATAAAAAAGCAAAATATAAAATTTAAATATGAAATTGAAGACATTTAGTGTCTAACGAGTTTTCTTGTATAACTTGTTTAGGTACTCAAATCTAGGTTATGTATATAACTATTAGTTTTGGTATAAAAAACTAACCAAGGTTTTTAAACTATTAATGGATATCTATTCGATCCAGTGGTATAATGCATTAAGCTAACTAACCCATGGGAAAGCAGAATTGAAACCGTCTTCAAATGGTAAAAGGAGTTTCGATAATTGTTACGTTGGTTCAACAAATGAAGTTTCTTAATTCTGAAAAATTTTCACAGTCAAAAAAATCTTATTATCTTATATAATTAGCAATTTTTTTTATGAATTCAGATCAAGGACTAATTCTGACAATGATTTACCCCAAAAATATTTTTATCCGAAGAACGAATTTCAATTGAACCAAAAATAAAGTTTGCCAGTTCTCGTAATTTAAGACTCAGATGTCAGATGGAAAATGCGAAAAAATCAAATCAAAATTTTTGAAGGATATTTGTAAGGGTGAACTTAAAAGCCGAACTTCTAGAATTTTACTTGCTCTTTTTAGATTCTACTAAAAAATCTCCGGTTATATTTTTTAAATTGTCGGTCCGGCCACCCGATCTCGAGAAATAAGGATTTTTATTTATTTTTTGGTTTTCAAAAATTGTAAAAACGTAAGGAACTTCATATTTGGGTTTTTGACTTTTGGGATTAAAGTCCTAAAAAGAAGGTTATAAAAATTTGATTCGGATAAAGTTCCGAAATTATAATTTAATTCCGATTTTAAATCGAAGCAATATTGTTTTTACACCGAAATAAATATCGTTCCAGAACTTCTATTTAAAATATATACATGTATATTTTAATTTTTATTTTGTTTCATACTGGAGCCCTAATATGTATGCATTTTACACAGTGTTACAAAAGTTGCTCATTACTACTTTTAACAAAATTAGCCTAATTAAACGTTTTAATATATTAAATTTAATCTTACTAATCAATCTAATTTAAAAAATCAAAAAATAAAAATTGAATATTATATATATATATATTTTAAGTAAATTTAATATTAAATAAACAAAACAATTTCAATTTTAAAATTTAATCATATTTCAAATGTCAAACAAAAAAAATGGCCAAAAAAAAAACAAATGAATAAAAAAAGAAATTTTTTTTATTTTAAATTCAAAAATACAACTTTAATTGGATTAATTTATATATTGAATTTTTCTATTTTTTTTTTCAATATTCCAAAACATTTATAAATTTATATGCACAAAACATCTATAAATAATATATGTAAACGTTTATAGATTTATTAAATTTTGATTTATTATCTATAGATAAAAATCTACAGATAACCAAAATAGATAAAAAATTCAGATTAAAAAAAAAAAAACTGCTTGGCAATATTTTAAGGCTTTTATTCTATCTAATATCACTAAATAAAAATGTTTGATTTAGTTCCTAAATCATAAATCATTTAAAAAAAAAAATTGTAATAATCTAACAGCTTGAGATGTGTAAATCGGCTCTGTAACTAACATCAGAATGAAATATCACCAGAAATATAAATTTCTAGAAGAAATGATTGAAATTGAAAAATGAAATAAGGCCATAAACCAATTTTTTTAAAAGTCAAAATAAGGTCATACATGTAAAATATGCATTTGAATGATCTTATGAACCTAATGAGTAATAAAGAATTTTCCACCCCATATTAGTTACAGATATATGCACTCTAATTCCAGCACTCACTGTAGCAGCTACATTTATATTTGGCCTAACTAGAAATGAACTTTGTTATTTAACTTTGAACTTTCTTAACTAGTAATTAAGCTATTCGTGTCTGAAGTAATTTATTTAGTGCAGTGGTTCCAAACCTTTTTAGCTATCGGCACTTGTTAAATTTTTTAAAAAATATCCTTGCACCCCTTACCCGAAATTATAGAATTATATAAATTGAAAAACAAACATTATGCATAACATATTTTATTAAATACTGGGGAATCTTTTTTGAAATAGTCACACGGATATTATTACTAGCATTAAGTCTATTTCTACTTTGATATTTATATGTACAATTGACGAGAACCACATCTCAGTCAAATACATTGCGGCAAATAGAGCAAGATACTAAAGTGCTATTTTAGCTAATCGTGGGCATGCCATTACCCCGGCACACCAGAAGTTTTTCGAACCAACTTGTTTCCCCTCCTCAGACAAATATAATATTGATTACGTCCACTTGACCGTAGTTCAACAAGTTCATCTTATAACAAATTACTGTCATCCATTTTATCTAGATTAAAAATAAATGTATCTAATATCCATATTTATGATTTGTCAATATCAGAAAGTATCGATCAGTTGAAAAATATCGATCAAAAGATTCGTTCAACTTTTGTAAATGATCTTTAAATTCGGTGGTAATAGGGTTTCTTCGCATCCCCAGATATTCTAGCTCGTAACCCTAAAAGGTGCCTGCACTACCAGTTAAAAGCCACAGATCTAGTGGAATAGGACAGCAAAATTAAGTGAACATCGGGTAAAAAAACTCCAATACTATCCAATATTTTCAATATGAGTTCCTTATTTTAATCTTCCGAAGAAATAAATGGATCAATTAATTTTTAAAATAAAAAATTGTTTTTTGTTTTTACCTTCCTTTGTCCTCTAAAATAAATTTGCAGTAACTTTAGAATACCTAAAGGTATTGAAGGTATTGGCTATATTAAAATTTTGAATTCAACAATAAAATTTTAATTAGTCTAATGATGTCTTACAAAAATAAACTGACTTCACAACAGAGTTTTGCAGGCCTCTAATTAAAAATATCTAAAAATTTTTTTTCGAACTCAATTTCAATACAGTTTGTTGCATTTATATTGTCCCCTTTTGTCTCAAAGACTCTGCACAATTATTTCTAAATTACATCCGTTTTTATTCGGATTGGACTTTCCTTTTAAGAATAATTAAAAATAATTGAAAGAAATTTATTACACAAAAAGTTATCTACATTGGAACTTCAATTTTTCTAGTTCTTGAACTGGAAATGTAAAAAAATAAAATAAACTGTGCATCATTGATGTGAGCAAAAGAAAAATCTAAATTAAGTGGACAATATTATAGACATATTCTAAAAGCCAATAGAATTAAATTTTGTTCTATACATTCTTTTCTTCAATTTTTAAACATTTAGAATTCATTGATACTTTCAATTTTTTTTTAAAAACTGTATTCGAAAATATATTTCGAAAAAAAAAAAATTCATAGATGATGACTTATTTGAACCTATTGGCATTGATTAAGATCGTAAATATATATATATCTTTTCATATTCTATTTTCCATTCAATAAAAAAACACAAAAAAAAAAACTAAAAATGTTGAAAATATTGAATTTTTCCAATCAAAGATCACAATTCACTGTATGTGTATGAATGAGAAAGCAAAAAAGGAATAAAGGAGATGGAAAATATATAAAAATTTTGGTAAAAAATGTGTTCTTGGCTTAATGCCAACTTCATACTATAAATTTTTAAAATATTTATGTATGTATGTTTGTTTGTTATGTATATATAAATATTAATCGCTGTTTATCTGTAGGTGCAAATGTATATAGATATATGTATATATAAATATACCGTTATATTTGGAATATCTATTATTCATACATGTATGACAGATAAATTCTGTTGAATTGAGCTGATTCAATATTAAATGATGTCCGACGCGTTTTTTTTTGTTTTTTAGTGTAAAAATGGAAAATAAATTGAAAAAAAATTAAAAAAAAACAAAAAAACTATGTTTATCTACAAAATAATAATAATAAAAAGAATAACAATAAAAACAAAACTAAGGTGAATTGTGTTTTTATTATTGTTATATGGATTATACAAACAAAATTCAAAATGGACAATCATAAAAGATTTATTTTGTACTTAAAAAGATTTTAAGTACTTAAAGTGCAAGTTTGATTATATTATATAAAATTTTTATAGCGTTGTTTTATAGTTATGCCAAGTTTTAATTACTTCCTATCGGTATTTTTTGATAAATTTGAGATGATTGATTAAATTATATTTGAAATTGAAGGATCATAGAATTCGTTCTCTTTGGTGTCTCAAAGTAGACACTTTACATAGTTTAATAATAATTATAACTTGAACTTTATGACAAGTTTGCACAGAGTAAATAATTATCAATATTTGCTTTTAATGAATTCGATTACTAATTTTAAATTGACGTTAGACATTGAAAACATTAAAAAAAGTCAAACTTTGGAAATATTTAATAGAAAACTTAAAAAATATATAAAAACTGGAAATAAGTAAAATTAGAGAATTCAAAATAATTATTTTAAAACTAAAATTATTTGTAATTGTATAATTTAATAGATTGTAAATTAAATTAAATAATTTCTTGTACATAATATTATATATATTGTAAAATTATCTGAAATTAAATCAAAAAAAAAAAACTGCATACACACTCCTCAATTTTTATTCACATCACGCATTAGTCAATGGTGTTTTGCTCTGCCAATGAATATTTCTTCACTTGAAACTGAAAAAATCCTACGCCACTGAATAATTCTGCACTTGAAATTATAAAATCTCAAAAACGGCGACTCTTGCTTCAATGTAAGTATTTAGAATAAAAAGCATAAAATATTTTGCAAAATGCTGCGATTGCCCCGAAGTGTTAAAATATCACATTAAATGTGTTATTATTAAAAAAACGAGAATGAAGAGTTAAGAGTTTGAATTTAAATCTATAAAAAAAAAAAAACATATAAAAATAATTTTTTGAACTCTAAAATATAAAAATGAAAATACAATTAAATGAAAAATACGATTTTCATATTTTTTTTTTATTTTTAGAAGAAAATTAAAACTATAAAAACATATAAAATAAAAAAGTATGACAAAAGTGTTCCCCCTTAAATTATTTCATGTATTAAAATTTAGTGAAAATTAAGATGTTTCGTCAATCTGAGAATTGAGGAAGTACCGTTAATTTAAAGTAGTACAGAATTTTTATTCGTTTTTCTTCTTTGAGCTGTACTCAGATCTTAGAAGTACTTAAGAATTACAACATTTTATATTTTTAGGTTGCCTTTTTTCAGTTTTTGGAGCTTTTTGGTAATTTCGAAAAAAATAACCGAATATATGATCGAAAACATGATCTAGAGAATAGCTTTAAGATATGGAGGATAGAAGTCATGATATGGAGAATAGAAGTGCTCTTCTGTAATATAATTAAGTTAGTCGTCGATTATCTCCAAATTACAGGGGGGTTGAAAACTTTAAATTTTTAAAAATTTAAGCTAAATCGTTTTTATGATTGATTATGATTCTAGACATTGATTTTAGACATTCATACCCTATCACAGACAATTTAAAAATAAAACATATTTTCATGGCTCAACAGAATTGCATGAAACTTTGAGAGCCCAAATTTTTAACAAGATTTCAATACTTTATTTTAATTATTAATGTTTATACAAACAATGTACATATGATGAAAAATGTAATTAATACCACCATGATGAAGCTAATTTTTATTTTAAAGATTAAAGCAAATACTATAATGGTAAAGATTGTTTTATTTTATATTTTGTTTTATAGTTTTCATTTTATTCCAGAGTAAATTTAACGACTTTTGGAAATATATAATTGAAAATTTATTAATTTAAAACAAAAAAAAAAAAAACCAAAAATTTAAATTGAATTTTTATAAAAATATTTTTATATATTTGAAAAATTAAATTAACTTATCTGATTCAAAACGAAAAAAAATTGGGTCACAATATAAATTAATCAGATAAATCAATACTTCTGATATGTATAATAATGAAAAAGTTAGGTTATAAATGTGTTTCTAGCTTGTCATTTCTTGTAAAAATTAAAAACTACTATTAAATTTTTTTTTATATCAATTTATTTTTACAAAATTAATAATTTTAAAATCATTCACCATTTATAATTTTTTCCAAAATAGTATAATTGTGCATGAAATATAGGTTATATTTAAAAAAAACCCTTTTCGAAAATTAAAAAGAATACGGTATCTGTATTTTCTTTTAAATACAATTAAACTTAAAAAAATATTTTTACAAGTGTTATGATATCATATTGATGCTAAAAAAGTTTATTTATTTAGTTTATTTAATTTTTAAATACTTCATAACTTTTGCACATTGTAGGATACAAAATATGATTTTAAATGTATTTACATATGTTAAGTTATTATTTTAAAATATTTTATTCCACCTACGTTTAAAAGACACAAGACGTCTAAAATTTGGTAAAAAAATTTAAAACATCAAATAGAACAGCAAACTTTCAGAGACGCCTATTTTTTGGAGGTTTTTGGAGGTTTTTTTAATGGCAATGTTATCATTTGAATATAAATATATTTATTTTTTGTTATGCCTTATAAGATTATTTCTTAAAATAAGATTATTTCTTAATTACAAGTTTCAGATTTATGATATTGAATTTTTTGTTATAGACCCAGAGACCCAGTAATTATTTCCGCTGCATCCGTTTTTATTCGTAGAACAGATTTCTTTAAAACAACCTTAAAGAAATCTGAAGTTTGAAGTCATCAGATATTGTTTAAACGAGGAAGAGTGTAGTAGAGTAGACTGTGTCAACTCTGGGATACCCGTATGGCCGTAACATATACATTATATCATCCGGTTAATCACTTTTGGCAAAATTTCAAACATTCAGCTTTATTAGGTGTAGAGTAATGCTCATATAAAAGAAGGAGTTGTATGGCAGCTACTCGAACCCTTTGCAGTAGACCAACCAAATTTTGCAGTAACTTTGGCCATTACACTAAACAATTTTTTGCAAAATTTCAGACACCCAGCTTCATCAGGTGTAGTGTAAAGCTCATATAAAAGAAGGAGTTGTATAGCAGCTACTCGAACCCTCTGCAGTAGACCAACAAAATTTTGTAGTAACTTTGGCCATTATACTAAACTACTTTTGGCAAAATTTCAGACACGCAGCTTCCATAGGTAATGCTCATATAAAATTAGAAGTTGTATGGCAGGTACTCGAACCCGTGGACCAAAATGGCTGAATTTAAATAGCGATTCCGTTTTTTGCATAAAAACGAATTTGTGAAAATTTCATAATCCTAGCTTCTTTACTTTTTGAGTTATCGTGATGACGGACGGACGGACGGCTTGGTTTTCTTCTTTTTTTTTTAATCCTAAATCACCATAATCAATAATATTCAAAAAAAAAACTAATTATGATGATATCAATCGTATAATGAAATGTCACTGAATAAATGAAGATGACAATAAAATTTCCTTAAAAAGTCCTAAAATTGCCTTCTTGTGTAATAATTAAAAAAACTAGAATACCGAAAACTATAAATAAAACTTTAAGCATAATATAATATTAATTGTTTTTTGGAGTCGCAGTCGAGTTATTTTGTATACGATTTAGACTTCCACCTTTCGAATAATGAAGCCGACTGTGATTCATTCAACTGTCCTGACCAAAACAAAGTTAAACAATTTTTTTAATAATTAGGAGATAGAGATAAATCAGTGATGGTTTAAATCTTAATAATAAAATATTAAAAAAAAATTTAATTAGAATTAAGATCACTTAAAATAGATTTGACTTTAGCTAGACTTTAAAATAATTTCAATTTTAAGAAAAAAACTACCCCAGGCTTAAATAACATTTTAAATTATAATCATTAAATAGAAATCTGAAATTTTACAAAAAAAAAACGGAAAAAAAACAAAATAAAAAATTTTAATAAACATTTAATATTAAAATTTTATTTTGTGTATATTTTTAGCACATTTTCAAAAAATTTTGTAAAAATGTGCCTATATAGTTTCACTCTGTCCGTCCGTCCGTCCGTCCGTCTGTCCGTATGTTTACAAAAACTTTTACATCGTTTGAAATAGAGTAAAGAAATTTTAACCACGGATAATTATTGAAAAAAAAAATAATTTCATAGAAGAACTTGTTCTGTAACCCCTCCCGTTAGGGAGCTACAGCCCCCCAAAGTTGGAAAAAGCCCTATATTTAAATTGTTATAGCAAGAGTTCTGTTAGATATATTTTCAATCTGAAAACGGCAAACGATAGCTGGTTTCATAAACTTTCTAAATATTTAAAAGGCAAATATTTAGGGTTCCCATACGGTACTAAAATTTAACATTACATAAAACACAATTTTTGCAAAATTTTTAGCCACACATATCTTCTGAACGGTTCAAGGTAGGGTCTTGAAATTTTGGAGGAAGTTAGATACTAAGAAACTAGTAGGAGTCGGTTAACAAAATTTTTTTGCCAAGCCCCCTATTTAGGAGCTATAAGGGCTCGAAAATTGAAATTTTGCTATTTTTAAACACCTGTAACTTAAATACCTGTCCAAATTTTTTTTTAGTGATATACAAAATTCAAAGCTCTATAATTATATTTCAACATGTGTCAAAGGTTTTTCTTAATTTTGAAGGGTGACAAAGCTACAGCCCCTGCAAATTCCAAAAAAGCCCTATATTTAAATTGATATAACAAGAGTTCTGTTAGGTTTATTTTCAATAAAAAAACGGTAGAAGAGAGCTGCTTTTATAGGTTTTACAAAAATATGTCGCTTAAATGTATAGGGTTGCCATACGGTACTAAAATTTAGCATTATATAAAACTCAATTTTTGCAAAATTTTTGGTCCCATATATCTCCTAAACGGTTTAAGATAGGATCCTGAAATTTTGGGAGAAGTTAGATCCTCAAATATTAGTAGGAGCCGGTTAATAAAATTTTTTTGTCAAGCCCCCTGTTTAGGAGCTATAAGGGATCGAAAATTGAAATTTTGCTATTTTTAAGCACCTGTAACTTGAATACCTGTCCAATTTTTTTTTTATAATATACAAAATTTAAAGGCCCAACATTATATTTTAACATATGTTAAAGGTTTTTCTTAAATTTAAAAGCGGTTCCTTAAATTGAAGAAAGTGTCTCTCAGTTTTACTTATTTTTTCTTGGATTGTATAATTCTAAGTAAAATTCAAAATTTTTGTGGAATTCAAAATTTAATTCCTAGAACCTAACAAAATGAAGGGGGACGGAGGGGGGAGGGGGAGTTAGATGAAGTTAGATCCTTGAGAAACTTTGCAACCTTCCCCATTGAAGGGCTACAACAACTTTAAATTAAAAACTTAATTCCAAAGTTAAACTCAGTATTTAATACAATATAAATTTGAAAATGTGCTTTTTTAAAAACCCTTGGTTTTTTTTCATCACTTGTTAGTATTTTTTTTGGTTCTTTCTAATATTAAAAAAAAAAACAAACGAATTATGATGATATCAATCAAATAATGAAATGTCAATGAATAAATGAAGATGACAATAAAATTTCCTTAAAAATTTCCTTAACTAGTCTTAAATTCCCCTTTTTGTGTAATTATTATATAAAGAATTTCTTTTTAAGGAACAAAAGCGATTTATTTAAACATAAAATAATATTAATTGTTTTTTGGAGTCGCAGTCGAGTTATTTTGTATACGATTTAGACTTCCATCTTTCGAATAATGAAGCCGACTGTGATTCAACTGTCCTGACCAAAACAAAGTTAAACAAATTTTTTAATGATTAGAAGAGAGAAATAAAACTGTGGTGGTTTAAATCTTAATGACAAAAAAATTAAAAGAAAATTTAATTAGAATTTAGATTTTAGATCATTAAAATAGATTTGACTTTAGCCAGACTTTAAAATAATTTCAATTTTAAGAAAAAAACTACCCCAGGTTTAAATAACATTTTAAATTATAATCATTAAATAGAAATCTGAAATTTTACAAAAAAAAAAAAAAGAAAAAAACAAAATAAAAAATTTTAATAAACATTTAATATTAAAATATTATTTTGTGTATATTTTTTTTTCGAATTCAGATCACTAAAGAACAATTTTTGTTTTTATAAAACTCAATAGTATGGTATTTCTGGTATTTCACTTATCTTTTGTGAATTGTCTTGGGCTGATTGTTTACACAAGTCACAAATATTCATATGTATGTATATATGTTTCTACATTTGTACATGATATTGCAGATGCGGTTGAATTACAATTTATACAAAAATTGCATTTCATTACATCTGTAGCTGTACAAACATACCTTCTACATTACATTAGTATATATATATATTATATATATACATATAAGAATTTTGAATATTTAAGATCTTTTCTTTACATTTGAAATGTTTTATTGAAATAAAAAAAAAATGTCGCATTATTTTGGCACGCAACATGATCTAAAAATAAAAATGTTGTTTTTAATTTATTTTGGTGTTGTTTTTTTTTATTTTACATTAAAAATAAGTTTTACTTTACTTTTCCTTGTATTTATTTATTTTTTACTTGTTGATTATTTTCAGAACGAGTTCTGATGACGATGATAAGTTTTTGTTCTGTTTTACTTGTATTTTAGAATCGGTAATTGCACATATGGTTCGAATAATTTTAAAAATTTTGTTTTTAATTTGAATTTTTAATATATATCTATTAAAATGTATATAGTATACAATATTATGTATTAAGAATAATTATGTAGGTTTTAGTTAAATATGTAATTTGTATAATGTTTATTCTATGCAGATTTATGTTTAAAGTCAACGTAAAAAAAAAAAAAAAAATAAAAAAAATTGTTTGCTTATTTTGAATAATTATTCTGATTTCTATACTTAACAGAATGCCAACAAAACCAAATAAACTTCATGAGTTTTCTTATGTTTTCTATTTTTTTTTTTAAATTGCGCGCTGCTGATAAATTCTAAAAATATTTTTGTTAAAAAAATAAAAGTATTTAAGGGATTTGACATTAATTGAAATTTTTACAGAGTATAATACAGTATAATGTAATACAGAATAATAATACAGCAAATATAATACAAAGAATACCTAAGGGGAAGTATTTTAGTTTTAAATAAAAACTAATAGTAAAAATTTACCAATTAAGGGAATCTTTTAATGCGTTATTGCATTTTTGAATAAGATGGATATCGATTATTTTTTTGAGAAATTCTTATTTATTTTTGAATTTTCAAATAATTTTTTATATGACTATTTTAAAAAATTTTACATTTAATATTTTTGTATAAGATTTTAATTAAATTTCAACAAAGGATTTAAGATTTCAATTGATTAATAAAAAATAAAATGAAATAAACTTTTTTCCTAATCAAAGCGTTAATTAGGTTTTCAATTCGAAGTTCTGAATTTAATTTAACTTAATGCTTTCCTTAATCAATTATTTCGATACTTTAATGAATTAAAAAAAAGTATAATTTAATCACACAAACAAAGAGTAACCATTCTAAAATAATTTGAATCTTTTATATGTAGTTTCAAGAAGGTAATAAAGAAGTATAAAATTACTAATAATTTAGTAAGTTAGTCTAGAAAACTTAGTTAAATAATTTTAGTTGACTAAGAATAATACAATAGAAGAAAATCAATCATGATTCAGCATTTATAATACATTATATAATTTGTTTAATTCAAAATATAAATCATTTCTAAGAAAAGATGACGGATTATATACCATATCCATGCAAGCAGATCCCTTATGTATAGCTACTGAATTTACCATAATAATTGTATTTAAATAAATTATCAAACTAATAAAATTTAGTATGACTTTTAATAATTTACGATAATTAGAAAACCCGGTTTCAAAAATTCCCAATTCCCAAAATCGCCTTTTGACAAAACTCGTTTTTTGGGTGCTACAATAGTTTAAAAGCAAGATAAATTCTAAAATTTATTTAACAAGAGTAGAACTTTAGCATGACAAAAGTTTGAAAAATGAAATTTTGAAAAAAACCGAATTTAAAAAAACGTCGATTACGCTTACCAATTTATTTAATTTGTTAAATCGATTTTTAAAATCGCATTATGACAAAAACTATTTTTTTAAGTTCTATAATAATTTAATCTGACAAAAGCTACATAAACTCGAAAATATATTTAATAATATCAAAAATATATTTAATATTATCAAAAATTTTGTAATGGGAGCGTTTTTTAAAAATATAATTTTGAAAAATCGCAAAAACGCTTAATTAAACATCTCAATTAATGAAACCATTATTAATAGCCTAAATTAAGGTAACCTCAAAATTTCATATGATAATCTGAAAAATAATAAATATACAAACATACATTAAATATTTAAATAAATAAATACATAAAATCAATAACATATTTATTAATTACTTTTTCAATTTCCCAAATAACTTATTTAAAAAACAAACTCTTAAATTTTAAAAAATTTCAATAAAAAACAAATAAAAACAGCATGACTAATGTTATAATAATCTTAATTTTTTTTTGACTTTTTTATTACTTTTTCCATTAAAAAAAAAAAAAAAACCAAAAATACATACATTTTATTTTATATACTATCTTTTATTATTTTTTATTATATACCTATTATAAGTAAACAAAAATGTAAACGACTCTTTATAAACATACTTTATATATTAAAAGACTTATCATTAAGGAATTGTAAACATTGAAATAATGTAGAATTTTCCTACAAAATTAACATAAGAAAAAAAAATAATAAAAATAAAAGGAAAATTTCTGAACAGTTCGGAAAATATGCAATTCTAATTTTAGATAATCTAAAATTAAGCAAGAAAATAAAAAAAAAAAAATTTTATTTTGAAAAAAATATGTACTGAATGCTTATATTAAAGAAAATGTTAAACATTTTTTGTTCACCCCTCTTAATATACACACTGAAATACTGAAATGATCACTCCTCTCTCTTTCTTCTCAATTATGTGATATGTTTCATCCTTTTTCATCTTGATGTCATTAATTTCAAAGGAAATTTAAAATGACAAAAAAAAAAGTGGTTAAAATATTTTCGAATTTAAGTTTTTGGAATTCGTTTTTTTTTTTTTTTGCGTATTTTGTAATTTAAAAGATAAATTTCAGAATCAATTTTTGATTTTCGTATTTGTTTTTTTTGCGCTTTTAATTCTGTCCTAATTGTTTTTCCTTTTATGATGATAAGTTTTTTTTTTTTTTTTTATTTTTTTTGAAGAATGTAAAATTTTATTTACTTTTGATTTGGGTAAAATGAGCACAAGCGATTTTCAGATTTGTTTTTTGCCTATTTCCATGGATATCCAAAATTTAAGCGTATAAAAAATCAAAAATTCTTTTGAAGTAAGATTTTTATTAAAAGAAACGTGTGCCGAGTACTTTTGTACATTTGGTAAAAAAAAAGTTGTTGTTTTTGTATGTACCTTTATTTCGTATTTCTTCTTTATTACGTTAATTATTTTTTGTGAGTCTGTGATAGCTTTTAATTTCAAAAATTATTTTTAATAAAATTTGTAATTTTCTTTGTTTGAAAACAAATGAAAATATGATCTAAAATTAAAGAAATGGTTTTGAATGCAAATTTGAAAATGACCATTGAAATATCACTTGAGATATCGTATGTAATTATTACTAAAATTTTTAAGTACTAATCTACTAAGTAATCATCAACAATACCTTAAATACTCATCAACTTGATAAAAGTGTTAGATAAATATTTAAGAACCTAAATAATTTTAAATAAATTATGTTATGCACTTTTGGAATATTTCTTGTATGTATTTTAAATTATTTTGCTAATATATTTTAAGTATTATTTTGTATGAATCATTGCTTATTGTTTAAAGAGGCCTGGCTTGCTGAGTGATTAAACATGTGACTTTTCTACCCAGGAAGTATAGTTATAAATTCCTTAAATGCCGCATAGGTTTTATTATGGAGTTTTTATGTTTAAAAACAGGATTTGTTATTATTATATAATGATTCAATGTTTATTAGGCCTGGCTTCATTTAAAAAAAGGGAAATTAATTGAAAATATTATATTTTTTTACTATTAACCCCTAATCACAACAACAGATACTATATATTTCTGTTGATGTGATATATAAATCGAAGTACATTTTGTAATATGAACAATTTTGTACTGTACTTAATGTACTTATTTTCATAAGTGTTTTTCAATTATCAGACCAGTTTTTTTATATGAAGAGTTTCGGAGTTGAAATAACTTTTAGAAATTGTCTGGGTTAAATATTCAGTCTGGTCTCACTAAAGAGTTTCGAAAACTGAAAAGGACGAAAATAAAAAAGGACAAAACAACTTCTATTTTGGTTTTTATTTCAAAAGAATTCCCAAAAATATGACCTATATGCCGAATTTCGAAGGAATCGATATAATACTCATGACGTTTACTGTCATGGCCACCCACTTTGTATTGAAACTATACCAAATTATTAAATTTTTCAATTACCTTATTAAAATTAAAATTCGAATTTATTTAATAACCAAATTATAGTTACGCATGTTAATATTTCATTTCGAATAAATCAACTTTGTATTTTATTGCGTTAATTTAATACAAAATTAAAGTTAAATGAAAATATAATTTAAAATATTCAAAATAAATAGCCACTTATTTTGTTTTGAAATTAAAAATTGAAAAAATTTAAATTTTATTTTTTTATTTTTATAAAACTTAAAAAAAAAAAAAATTAAAATAATAAAATTTCCCAATAAATATTGGAATGTTAAATTAATTTTTAAATATTTTTTTTTGATTAAATGATCAAAACCTAGATATATTTAAAAAACAAAATATTTTAATATTTTTAAAATATTACTCTTGTTTTTTTTTTAAATAAAGTCATTAAAATGTTGGATACGTACATTTATAAGATACAGAAAAATGTGTGTTTAGATTATAAATATCATAAAATTAGGCACACTGCTCGATGAGATCAGTTAAACACGAATTTTCTATTTTAATGTTTTTTTTTTTTATATTAAAAAATAAAAACAAAATTTATTAACAAATTAGTGTCGAAAATTAGAGTCAAGTAATAGCAC